>JAARMF010000587.1:50730-78934 GCA_022844705.1 Toxascaris leonina | reverse complement strand
GCTATTACTATCGCTTTTTTTCAAATCACAAATAAAACAACAGTTGCATTTTCATTTCCGCCACAGCCGAATATACTCAGGCATCAAGGAAAAGCAACTTAGAGCCATCTATAACGCAGAACAGAATAGGGTACCAAAAGATCGAAGAAACTATTCTTTCCGTCATTTTTAACCTACAACAATATATCACTGTCGGCAAATTCAAAGGAAATGATGAAGCACTGGTAAAGGTACATTCATGACTTAGATAAATCGCCCGCCAGCGCAAATCTTTTGTAAAAATTGACACCTTTTCTCTCATTGCATGCATTGAATGTTTGTAAAACGAGGCATCACATGCCAGCTCACTCATTTATGTGAATGTTATTTGAGCTTTTTTGATGCAAACGGGTCAACGATCGTAAAGTCGGTGCAGAGTGATCATAAAAAAGTGTGCAGAATTGCAAGTTTATCTTCATCGCTCTCCGAACTGAAAATGGCGATCAGACGAAGCCCTACACAAGTGTATACATGAGCTGTCGACAATGCGTGTCTCCAAAGCAAATAAAAGCAAAGGTTAGGAAATGCTGCAAACTACTTCGCTGAACAAGAGCATATAGATGTTAGTTGAACGCAGGTCACTGACCTGCCGAAAACAATTTCTTTGTTTACACAAAACAACCCAAAATTCCGATAGTTACAAATTCTAGACCACAACACGTATACGCAAACATGGGCAATAATAACTAGCCTAGTTAACGAAAAGAAGAAGAAAGAGATGGCGAATTCATGTTTCCATTTCCATTTTTCATTGGGATTTGAGACNTGAGCTTTTTGCGCATTTCCCACATATGCCATTGCTTTGTACCAAACAGTTGGAAAAATCTTACTCCTCTCACTAACTTTGGTTAACAAACTTCCATTGATTCCTCCAGTACTCAAGAAATCTCGCCCAAATTCCCATTTAAATGACCGAACTGAGTAATCTCATTCTTATCAACAAATCACCACTTCATTGTTATGGCAAATCTACTTTAGCTATAAAACTCACCACCAGTGACGAAGGTGTTGTGCACCGGATGAAACGCAAGACAATTGACCGGATAAATCAATTCGGTGCCAGACTTATCCTTCTCTCGGTGGCACTTGAACGCGTATTTGTTCTTTTGTACCTCGGGCGATTGATCGAAATATTCAACTGCGACACGACCTTCTGTTGATGATACGACGAATGCGTCACCCGTTGGGAAGCATTTCACTGCCCGAGTTTGGTACTAAATTTATAACGACCATAATAATGCTGCAGCAAGGAAAATGAAGACAAATAATCCAGTCTGTCTACAACTTGATCAACAATCACATATTTGACCGTCAAATGAATCCGCTTTACATTCCACATCTGATCGATATCCTAGCCGATATCGAAACAGATCGATTCGCTTACCAAAAAAAAAGAACCAAAGGCATAAAACAAGTAGGCTTTCACAAAATATTTTAGAAAATAATAATTGTCCACATTCTTTTACCCATTAAAAAACAATGAAGCAAAATCCACTCTCAGATCAGCTTTCTGAAAATTAGCGCACTCCAGAAGGGCAAAAGTCTACATAAAATCAGATCGGTAACTTAATGAATCCGACCTGCTCTTTGGCGACGATCGATTATCATGAAAATTANCCCCCCCCCCCCCCCCCCCCCCCTTGCATCATTTACCAAGAAGGCAGTAAAACAGTATCAACGAAGCAAAATAGACGACTTCAAAGAACCACCTTAAGTGGGCTGTCCCGTATTTGTTCAGGCTCGCCCAAATTGCGCACATCCCAAACGATGATTTTGCGATCTTTTGTGCCGATCACCACACGATTACCAACCGTATCCATTGCGTACACTTTGTCGCCATTGTTACCGAATCCGGCCGAACCTTTCGTCCTAATATCCCATAACTGCAATTCGATTATGCTGAAGAGGCAAGTCAATATCACAAAACGCCAGATCTGCTTGTTTATGCCGCGTGCATTTACGTCAAATATATGTGAGGAGAGAGAACACTGCCCATGGGAAAATATACCGAAAACGAGTTACAACCAAGCATTCCCATACTACGTTCAATTATCCATTTTCACTAGCACTTTGTATCATGCTCACGAAATTTTCACAACAAAAGCTTAATTGGTACTCTCTCATAACCCACGGACAGCCACTTCGTAAAACACTTCCTGATGAGTCCCCCTCCTTTTTCCTCTCGCCAAATTCGAGTTCTCGAAACCGATAATTTGTGTGCTGCCCTCGTACCGCCTAAGCTGATTTGTGATATTCATTCAAAACTACCATCATCCTCGATGAAATCTATACCCGCGACAATGTTTGGAGCAGAAACGATGCATGAAAGAGATATGTCGATTTAGCAAAAGATTTTCTTATTTCTTTCAAAAAATTGACATAATTCATTCGCGACAAATGGCATTTTAAAACGAATGTTTTAAGGCATTACTTTTATGCAGTGAAATATCGACAAATTTCTATGAAAACAGAAAATGAAACTCTTCGGCATCCTTGCATTTCCCCTGCACTTCCACTCCATCCTTTGTCAGCAGCCAGCCAACCCCCTCTCGTTCCTTTCGCTCTCAATCACCACTATTCCGTGATTAAAGGCACAAAAATTTTCCAGTCCGGAGATAATTACTGTCTAATTTGAGTCGCTTTATGCCGAATTAACATAGAGAGATGCGTTTTAGAAAGTATCATTCCGTTCCATTTGAAATAAAATGCACAATCCGCTCACAGTTCGAGTAGCACTGCATATGGCCGAAAGCAGATAAATTCGTTGAAGACCACTGTATTCTTTTGATAAATGCATACGACAATGCAGTCAACATATTCGCTACCCCCAACGACGCTCGGGTATGCACTTCCAAATTGGATTATAGAAAGTTCCTCAGTTGCTGCTGTTGATTGATAATCTGGCTACTGAAGGATACAACATTTTAGGATTCAAAAACTGCAACTCACCTTCATTGTACTATCCCAGCCTCCTGATGCAACCAAATTGTGGTCTTTACAGTATTCGATACATCTCACTGGAGCATCATGGCGTCCCATCACACATTCGGCACCCATCTCTAGATTGTAGGACTTCACTAAACAATCTAGACCACCGCTGGCCAATTCATTCTTGCTCTGAAACATCAATCAACACACAGAAATATTTTAAACGAAAAGACAAGGAGGAAATACAGAAACCTTTTGATTATGTTCTTCCTTCTCCGCTCCAGCATCGACGACAGGAGAGTAAATTATCAAGACAATAAAACTCGACTAGGATTTCTAACGAACACCTCACCTAAAACATGAAGCAGGCCCAATCTCCTCTTCTCTTACATCAACAAGATCACTTCATTTATCTGAGCACTTCGCTCAAATCTTCACTGTCAATCACTCATACGATAAAGGCAGTTCGCTCCAGAGTTCACTCTGTTTGCAATGACCGCGTCGAAAATTTCGGCTATCCACAATGGAACATAGAAATACGTCGATGCGGATTCCTTCAGAACAAACTGTAACGGATGAGACCCTCTATTGTTAAAACGTCTATTGACTTCCTTCCTCTGAGAGCTTCCCTGATCATCTGCGATGAAGCTTACATCATTTGTCGCTGTAGGCTTGTGAGTGAGTGACAGAAAAGCAAAAGAGACTGACTGCTGATAAAACAGATGACGGTAACACAATAAATCAAGCAATTTCCAAGTAATAAAGACAAAGATCCCATAGTTTTCTGCCTATGGGGTCTCTGTCTTTGTTACTTTATCTATGTGGTGTTTAGGCTTTCTTGCTCTCCATGACAAATCGTGTTATAGTACAGGCCTATATTTATGATATCTCTCTATCTGTTTATTGTATTTTTTTTCTCGAGATATTCAAGGAGATTTGGAGAAACAAAGTTCGACAGATATTAGCCTCTAGAATGTCGCACCAAACACTATTAGAAGCATGCCTCTACAACTGCCGAAGCTTTAATCTCCAAACAGATCGTTGCTTAATATCGCAGCTCATACCACTCAGATATGAAGCATACACAGTCATATCTTCGTTTAGTGTTGCATAAACTTCGCTGAAAATGGGCTCTAGACGAAGTCTTTGCCAACAATGTTTTTTGATAAGAACTGGTGTCAGATGGAAATTTCTTGGAACTATGCAGTAGAAATATCATTTCTTTAATGTTACTAAAATTTCAGCTTCTTTATAACGGCTGCATTCAGCAATCCATGGTCGCCAAGTCCAAGTTTTAAGAAACTATAAGAAATCCATTGCCACCGCAGACATGACAGTAGAACAACTGAGCATACTGTGTCAAAATGATGAGCTCATAACAGTACTTATGTTTGTTGTACTTTATGTGACATCTGGGAAGAAATAAAACAAATAGAGATAATTAACAGATAACAACGACTATAAAACGTACAAAGAATGTGAACGAAAGGACAGCCTTGGTATGTGCATACACGCGTCGCTCCACACCGACGACGGGAGTAGCCGGGAAATGGTAGATGCGCACTGTGCCTGCCCAACTCGATACGGCCAACAGCTGCGATGTCTCATCAGGACCATACTGCAAAAAGCTTTGTTTAGCGGCTTCATGGAATCAAATTTCTCTAGAAACTCACAAAACCGCAGAAGAGACTACTATATCACACCAAAGACTGCTCGCCACCCGCTCGACCTAATGTTCCTCCACGTCCTCTGACAATAAACACAAATCTGCATAGCTAAGAGACGGACGAAGCTATGAGAACGCTGACCACCGTGCCAATGTGCACTTAAGCATTGTCATACTTAATTGTTGGAATGAATCAACTCCCTTCAGCTGATTTCAGCGAATGAATAATCAAATCCGAATAAAAGCGGTCTATTTCTTTGTAGCTTTAATCAAATGGAATAAAGTCAGTCATTTGAAAATCTATTACAAATAGCACTCTTGAGCACGAGGTTCAAACTCTGTCTGAATCTACTCGACACCACAATCTGTTATTCTTCCCTTCATGTTTTCTGTAATGTCGTTTAATTTGCATGCAAGACAAAGTATGAGGCTCCACTCTAAAATTTCTGGGAAGCTTTAACTCCAAGCATCATGTGAAACGAAACTGTCTCAGAGGGACATTGCTGGTCTTTTTTTTTTTGATTGAAGAGCAACAGAACATGAAGGTGTCATTACGCTCGAAAGACGTTTCTATTTCCATCATTACTTCCGTTTCAACTGATGCCTGAAAGGAACAGAAGCAAATGAAGAGAGAATGAAGCGAAAGGAGACATACCTGCACTTTGGATATCTGTGTTCCTGGCGGATGTGGCAAAGTGCCTTCAGTAGAACCAGCCGCGAAATGAAACATTGTTCCCGGTCAGGAAGTATGCAAGGTTACCTTCGAGCTCGTTGCGACCCTTCAATGCTGCATAATCAAACATCACACAATCAGTGATTGCATAATATTGGCATCGCCGAGTGAAAACAAATGCGAATATTCAAAAACAACTTATTCGCTCACATAAGGATGAAATGAAGATGGAAGGACNGCGAATATTCAAAAACAACTTATTCGTTCACATAAGGATGAAAAGAAGATGGAAGGACGGAGTTAGTGACCGACGCAAGAAATACAGCTGAGGATTCCATTGGGTTATACTTGAAAGATCGCGTCCAGGCTTCGCTTGAGGAGAAAAGCGTGGTCTTGGCTAGGCGTTGCGAAACCTTGTGCAGCCGGCTTCAAAAGGTATGTGGTCAGACCACAAGAGCCATTCTGTTGACCACAGCCCCACTTCGATGACCACTGCCACCCTGATCACCAGTCTGACTCTCACACTTGCGCAATTCTACTCACGATTCCTCATGCATAGCATAAATTACATCATAAGCCACTCTCCATTAGGGGAACAAATAAACCGCTTCCCATCGGCATAGAATCACTACCAACAAAAACCAAACAAATGCAATAACGCCACCGTCACTCAACATACCACAAAACAGCAATAGGGAAAGTGGATGGCATCGTCACAGTCGGAACCATAATGTGCACAAAGCAAATAACCAAATAATAAACTGCCAATGGTCACATGCCATCTTTGCCTCGTCCTTCGATCCCTTTTGCATATTAAATCAGGTCACTACCAACATCAACTAAACTCATCCCTAGTTTTAGCACACTCCCGCCAGCTGACGATACAAAATGAAGAAGCATCTCAATGAGAAACAAAAATTGGCGCCAAATGCGATAAATAACGTTCGCAGCAACATACGGTATCGAATGCATTTCCGCAAAAATTGTCCAAGACAATGCAAAGCCTTTGCAACCCTAATTCCAAGAATGCTTAGGGTCTGTTGTTCTGAGCTCGAGCTAATGTGGCTGAAGCATGAGCTCAGAAGTCGTGTACTGTTGATTTAGTGCCAGTTGCGAGCATGTCATCTACACCTGACACGTTGTGAGTGTGCGTATGCCTCAATGAGAAGGAAAACAGGCTAATTAGAGTGCAGGAAGGAGCTGGCCCAACAGACGCTTTTCCATTCTGTTGACGAGGTTAGCGAATTTTGCTAGTCTGCCGGAAGTCAGCTTCCTTCATTACAAACATCAAAAGGAACATGCGAAAGAATGCATCTATATTTCACCGATCAAGTTTCCCATATAAATGATCTTCGACAATTGATTCACTCACTCGAGTTGCCTTCATTTTGAAATTTTTTGAAAAGCGCATCGTCGGTGGGTGTATGTGTGTGTGTCTGTTTGTCTGTCTGTCCGTTGTTTCTGGCTCGGTATCCCTTTAAAGCTGCAGTTACGCAACTTGATGGGTCTAATCGACACTATAAAATCCTCTTCTGTATCATATCACACATTGATTTGGTTCGAAAGAAGTTATGGACTTTGAAAATTAAGAAAATAAAATTGTTTTCGTTTATTTTACAATGGTCGGGTTTTCATTTTACATCGACGTGGCCATAGAAATGTGAATCCTTTTTCCGGTCGATCGAATCGGTGGAAGTATGAAGGCGTTATTGAGCATTAATAATTGGCGAACTGCGAGAGAATGGTGCTTAGATTGCCAGCTGCTTTGGCATGCTTCTCCACTTATTTTGCGATCGCGTCAATTTAAGATGGAAAACCGACCGGTTGCGAAAATAAACTTTAATTTTTTGACTCATTTAACAACTACAACCCCTTTCGAAAAAAAAACTGAGAGCAGTGTACGATGTTTCTGTATGGTTACGCTTTATATCCACCGATTCCCGCAATTTCAGCTTGGGTTGAAGCTGGTCGGACGAGCACGTATGCACATATATATGCGCATAGGCATGACATTGCTATAATCCGTCACAGACAAGGGATGAGTGACAATGAAGGAAGTAAAATTAGGTTGCCCAATTTGTCTTACATATGTCATCTACTTCGATGTTTTTAGACCACAATATGGTGATGTTGATATATTATCAGTGAAAATACGCATAGGTTATTCAGCATGGCATTTGCGTACTTCGCTCATTATGACGACCACATCTCTATGAACAATGTCTCATACGTGCAGTCCTACAATGAAGTTTATGGTTTCCATAAACAAAGTGCAGGTGTCGATGACATTGTTGGTTTTGTCGATGGACGATGCAGAGGTATGTTTTGTGTTCGATTCAGTGGTCCTGAACGTAAATGATTGAAAAAGTAATACCGATTATAGCACTATCACAAAGAATCGCGTCATTGCAATGAACAAATGGGGATTGACTGCAGGTGGGTGCTCAGTGAGCATTCTTTAATAGAAGCAATGAACAACAACGGCCAATTACGTCATGCTGGAACTTGATATCACACTTTGATGCTCTAAACCAGCGTTAAGCATTTCTGGTGTATTTCCTTATCACAAAAGGTACCTTACCGTGCGTTATCACTGATATCAGTACACGGAGTACTTTCGCTTCTACACTGAAGCTATTTGATTGCTGCAATTGTTGTCGTAATCATAGCTATATTCTTGCATGGAATTTGCGCTTATGTTCAGCAAAACCTGAGAGAAAATCAACCTCCATTTCACTAAATTTGAATAAACGCACAGCATGTCTATCTGTTCGGTAGTTTCAACTCGCCAAATACGAAAATTCGTACGATGAAGTTTTATGGATATGACTTATAGCAGTTTTTATAGAATGGATTTCTGTTCCGATGCAACGACTTTCTGGCAAGATAATGGAATATAAACGTTACCTAGAATTCGTCGCCGCCAATTTTGTCACACGATTCGTTCTGCGATTTTCGGCAAGATGAACGATAACGCCCTAAATGATAATTTTTTTATCGATGCTTACGTTTTTCTAACTATTGGTATCTGGAACTGTCAAAAGTGCTAATGCGCTTCTTCCTATCCACTAAGGGGCTTAAAGCAAATGAATCAAGTCCGCGCAGAATTTTGAGCAGTTTTAAGCGACATTTGCAGAATCATATCTTTCCATGATTCGTATAAAAAGTGCCTGGCATGAGTTAGTTTTTTATTTTCGAAAAGCCGCTTTTAATCGGAATGCAATCAGCGATCATCTAAACATCATAGACTGAATTATTTCGAGTGAAGCACAGCATTTTGGACTTTATTTATTTATTTATTGAAATTCTATGACTGTTTGATCAAACGGAAGTGAATTTCGCTTTCATTAAACGCAAATCAAGAAATATTTTCTTGAGGAGTCAAGCAATTTTATGCGATCGTTCTTTCCATTCTGAATAGTAAAGGAAGTTCGCTTTTTAACTGCTTAAAGCCACTCAGAACTAACTGCTCAGCAACGATTCACTTTTAAGATTTTTTTAATCGATGAAGAAGAAAAGGCTTCCCGAAAACTTGTCTATCTCCCCTCCCATCCTCTCCTCCTCATCTTCCCCTACTCTCCTGGTAGGTGAATGGCGGCAATCATTATTCGTTCCAGCATGGGAATTTAAGGTAAGCGATATAAAACGTTTAAAAGGGATCGTATTTTTTTGACACTCCAAGATTATGCGAAACAATGACTCTTTGATAGAAAAAGAGAAAAGAGGGAAGAAAGGAGGGAAGGGGAGAGATGAAATTGCTTGTTATGCTTGGCCTTTGAGGAGGATCGGAACGAAGTAATGGAACATTAGATGGAGGAATCTGCCGTGCTGGTAATGCTGGGAAATAAGTGTCGACACTATTTCAAGAATTATAGTCACACATGGGCTGTACTAAACGCCGACATATGTGAAGCAGATAGTCATCTTCAGGTTGTGCTCGTTGATGCAACCAAACAATTTCATCAATAAATGTTGTGATGTGTTCAATGGTTTTTGATTTATTATCCACACTCAAGAGCACTGCTGCAATCAAAAACAAACGACCACACACACACACACACACAATGGAGATCCATGTGCGGAGAAGATGCGCTGATACAGTGAAATAACAATGAGCATACAGGTGAGGTGAAGTGCTTCAGGGCATTTCCGTTTTTGAAGAGAGATTGCAATATTTGAGTGTAAGTGATCAGTGAAAATATTTCTGAATGCAATTTTCAATTGATTTCACTCCTTGCTGAAGGCATTTTTTATGAATAAGTTTTGTAATCGATCGCAAGAGACAATCACCTTCACTCTCGTCCCAAACTCCCCCTTCTTTCTCTCTCCACCCCTCCTCCACATGCTTTTTTTCTTCAATTCATGGACAGCTTTCGTTGCCACATTCATAAATAACTTTTAATAACCTCCAACTCGTCAAATTTCACTGAAAATTGCATCTGAAATCAGCTCAATCTATAGAAAATAAACCTTCAAATGACATAAATCACTCCTCAAATCGATAAATATCGAAAATCCACTGCAAAAGATTGCATTATAAAAATGTTACACTGTGAAATGAATCTTTTTGCCAAATGAATTTCACTTCCACAATTCGGTGCAGTTAAGTTGCGACAAATTGAATCGTTTAATATTTGACGGAATTCATCGTCGCATCCAAAATTTGAACTCCAATTTCGTATTGCAATTTTTGTGGTGAATCAGTATTTGATCTCGATAATATGAGAATGTGCGCTAATATTCTCTATGAATATAATCGCATTATTTCTGATCATTTGGCAAACCATTTCCGCTTTCATTCACAAAATATGTCAATAAATTCCTCATTGATATCCGTTATATTCGAATGCATTTTCATAGACAATAATGACTGCAAAAATTTGCCGACGACATCATTCTGCGAAGAATTGTTTTAGAATTAAATTTGGGAATGAATTTTGAAATTTGCGGAACTCATATTATAGAAGATTCGACGATTTTCATTTTTAATACAGATCGGTGAAAAATCGATCGATGAGGTGCAATGCATAATTTTTGCGGCCATTTTACATAAACAGAAGTTACCCGTTGAGAGAATATCCTTCAGCGCCATCGTCCATGTACCACATTCCCATTGGTTATCATCGAAACTCTCATTATTAAAATTGAGATAGCTGCCAAGAACACTTTAGAGCTTTTCTATACTCCAGCTAGATGTTGGTGATCTCACTGTATTCAATGAAAGTTTTCAGGGAATGTGGTGCTGACAATATAGCAAAAATGTGAGATTTTCGAGCGATTTGAGAGAATCACATTCACTTATATTCCATATAAAACAGACAACCGGATGAATATAAATATACATCTTTGCATTACAAAGCGAATTTCAGAAGATACATAAGACCGGCCGAGATGAGACCTGCAATGAAACACATTTATGAACGATTTGGAAGATCATTCAGTAAGTTGCCCGAAGGCAGATAGATTGAGAGCTATTATTCAGGATTTACTATGGAAAACAACTTGTTTTATATTGCAAAACTGTGCAAATTGCACAAACTTCATGCAATCAGCTCAGAAAATTCTATGCAATATGCAACGCTTACCAGAAACTGGAAGAGTGACGATCCATGAAAGCACAACATTGCGGAATATTTTCCAGTCAATTCCTTCACCGGATTTTATTGAACCGACTGCGACAACACTTCCAACCTGACAATAACTTCATTGAGAAATACCGATCTCGATCGATAAGATTTGCTCAAAATTGCGAAACAATTCAGCAGATATTTACTAGTATTTTCTCATTAGTTACTCAAAAGAGGTGAGGCCCTTTCATTTATGTGGATTTGATCACTTCTGGAACTCTCGATCCTTGACGTTATTGCAACTGTTCCGATCTATCGTTATTACCGATGCTTTATATGGTATCAGAGAAACGATAGTCATATTTTCATCAAATCATGTAGCGCCACCTTAGCTCACTTTAAAGTGTTATAAATTCTTAGCTAATATTTTTGCGAATAAAAATGTCTCTAATAAATTCGACTACTGAATAAATAAATAAACAATCGATGCAAAAACCCACCAATGAGTGCGTCGTACTTATTGGCAGGCCCACCTTACTCGCGAGAAGCGCTGTTACTGCGGCACCAAATTCGATTGTGAAACCACTGAAATAATTCACCCCTAACAACCGTTATGTAAAACTCATCGGAAATTTGCCTAGGAAATCTGAAATTTCGCGTCTGCGAAGCTTAGAAATATTTCATGGCAATCTAAAAATTACAATAACAATAGAAGTTGTTTAAGAATGCCTCGAATTTAATATCGTTTTATGGCGCTATTCAGCTATTGAATGATGGAAATTGCTAACTAATTGTTTGAAGGCAATACTAGAATAAATTCGTAATTCTGATTGCTCACTGTGAAATTTTTTGAGTCGGAATTGAAATTTTTACGAGCAGCAATGCCGTAATGAAATAATCGTTCGCAAGTGAGAGTTTGAAAGACATTGGATAAGAGAAATTCAGTTCAGTACCTGGCTGGATTAATTTTCGACATATTGGTGCCGATCGTTCGAATAACTTTCTTGCCGAGACAGACGAGACCAACGCAAATTGCAAACACACCAAAAACGAGTACATAGATGGGTGTTTCGCCTTTTTGTTCGACGTCCATTTGAGAATATATGAAGATAAGTGACGTCAGAGGAGCGATGGCATTACTGCAATTTGTTCGTTTATGATAGAAGACATTTTGAAATGTCGATGTGTCATCTTTTTAATTGTTGATGNTCGTTTATGATAGAAGACATTTTGAATTGTCGATGTGTCATCTTTCTAACGATTTGATACTCTTTCCACAAAAAGTTTTCACTGATGACCGATTTTGCTTGAATCTCATAAATCGAAGCATTAATGTCAAATATCTAAAATCTAAGAGAGGTGTTGCGTTGTCTTAGAAATTTTACGTTATCTAGTGCATGTGTGCATATTTAGCTGATTGCGGAGATAAATGTCCGTAAATGAGTGTTATCTCACCTCACATCATTTGCTCCATGAGCAAATCCAGCGAAGCAAGCTGTTAATATTTGTATTGAAGTGAAGATCTTCATGGTTTTTGGATCCTCTTCAAGTTCACGTTGTGGTAGTAACCATTTGAAGAAGGCTTTAATCGCTGAAAAATGTTTATGTTGATGAAGCAGAAAGATAAAGAAGCGGAAAAAATTTGACGAAACTTATGCACTGAAGTAATGAAAATTATAGTGCAATTCTTTAAAGCTTGACGCAGATTAATTTCAAGCATAAGTAAATTGATTCACATGAGGATTCGATGATCTGAATTTAATGTTATCCCAAACTTCAAATGAGTGCACTCGAACTTACAGCCAATAATGGTCGGCGATTGCGTCGATTGCAACGTCTTCAAGCTTGTGAGACTACTGATACTGGAACGACTGTAATCGCTGGATGAAGTAGTCCATATCTCTGGCTTCTCTGAAATTGTGGCACACATTGTATATTTATCAGAAATTACCTGAGAGATTATAACAAAAAGCTCCGGGAAGTGTTTTTTACCACAGTTTTTCTGAAGAATCTTTTGCAAAAATATTGAGGAATTCAATTGCAATGTGCAAATCCAGGCTTCTTCAATGAAACAAGCGTTCAGTGAAGCTGACTGTCGATAAGAAAGGAAAGAAACGAAGCATACTTTCACAAATGAAGACACCCCTCAAAATGTCTCCATTCCCCGAGAGTGTCGCATATGAGAGGTCATCATCACAGTTCGCATCGAAATTATCGAACGCCGTTCGAGGCTCTTCGACAACGGTCTCTGAAAACAATTGAATGCACAATCTTCAATTCTCAGCATATCGGAAAAATTTGTCCTTAGTGGTGAAATTTTTTGTCTCCCACATTTGGCATGTTTCCAACAAATCTGTGAGCAAATTTTTGCAATTAATCTGAACAGTTTCGTTAATTTAAACATATGCATCACTCACTCTGAATCCAAGCCTTCACACGAGGAACCATAATGAAGTGAACGAGAACCGAGCAAATGGTGGCAAGTCCGAAACTGAAGCAAAGGCAAGCCCACAACGGTAATTTCGCCAAGTGCAGCACTGAAAACAATGGAATGCGTCATATCAGATTTATTCTAATTTTTTTTTTTTGAGGAAACATGATAGGCATTCGGTCTAAAAACAGGAAGTGTTATGGGAAAGAAACGTTTAAAAGTCCGAAATATCTTTCAGTTTATAGGCTGCTCTATGTTTATTGTGATTTTCAATTCAGTTCGTTGTGATGTGACCATAAAAAATTGCACAATTACTCACATTTCGATCCTTGAAAGCTGACGGCGAATGCGTTGAATGCGATACAGAACCAATAGAAGATAGGAAGAACTCGAAATCCACATTTGAATGGATTTTCCTGTAATTATATCGAACCTTCATTGCTGCACTGAGAATTGCCGTCCATTTCACAAAATTTTAGATCGATTTGTATTGCACGGTTTTCAATCCATATTTCTTTTACGAATGCAACGAAGCATATATTTAGTTTTATCTTGCGTTTTGGACTAAGAGAAGGAAAAATTCCCTCTAATTTTTTTTTGATGATTCCTTCACCAATACGGCGCATTTCTGTACTTTCATTCCTGTACTTCAATGACAACTGTTGTCTCTGCCTGATATACTGTCAGTTTTCTTCTCTTTCCTGTCCCTCACTCTCATCTCAAAATTCCTACTTGTCCCAGTTTTCATTAAGGTTATTGGTCGCATGAAACGATCAACACAAATGTATCAACGAAACATCAAAGCATTAAGCAACACATAAAATAAAATATATATCGCATGAAAACCTTTGCCATTAGTGAAATGCAACGAATCAATGAATTGCAGGTAGAGATATAAGACATACCCGACGTAAGACAGAAAAATCGACGATCATGAACATAAATGACGAGACTATGCCCGATAGAAGAGGGGAGACGAACCAGGAAGCAACTGAAAAATGAGAATGCCACTTTTGTACATCTTATTGAATGCTCTTCAAAGAATCTTCAAGTAATAGATGCTAGACCTGACTTCAACAGTTGGAAGTATATGCGTACTTGCTTTTCCTTCGTAACAAAAAGTTTTTTCTTACCGTTTCGTTGCTAAATTCCTCAACAGTTATGACTACTGACGGGTTTCTTCGTTTTATTGAGTATTTGAAATCGCCTTTCAGTGGAATATTTATGGAGAGGAAACTGACCAATAGCAGCGACTTGATTCCAGTGAACGCCAGATGCACCACGTGTGACTAAGCCAAACCCAACGGTTGCGCCCGTGATACTATGAGTTGTCGAGACTGGGAGACGTGCCAAAGTGGCTAATATTAGCCACGCTGAGCAACCTAAATTCACGAACCGGATTGTAGAATAAGATTTTCCACTTCGCAGGGCTATTAACTGCTGAAATTGCCCGAAAAAGAATGTTTCCTCTATTTGTATTAATTTCCGTAAAAGTGATTGGCCGAGTAATGCTGAATTCTCAACTGCTTTGACATTTTGGTCGTTTCCTTCGAAGAATATTTTTGAAATCATCGGATCTCCAGAAAAAACTGAAAAATTTATTTGAATTTGAACCTCCAAGAATGGCCACTTGTCCAACAAGTAATTCTTTTGGTTCGGCTTTGTAGAGTACCACATCGACAACATTCTTCCGCATTGTATCCGTCACGTTATAACCTGAAATGTAACTCTGAGATCAACTGCGGAAGAACAATTATGGTCATTATTGAGTTGCTGAATTGCTTCGTTCAAATGTTGAGGAAATCAAAAATCATTGCCAAATGGAGATTCATAAAGATCGGACAATCGATGAAAAATATCGGTTTTAAAGAACTTAAAGATAAGAACTGAACGATTTTTGTGTTAAAAGGAAACGATTCGTCCAACGATCGGAAAAGCACCAACAATGATCGCTTTTCATTGTCATTACAGTCTGTGGCGCTGATTGTTGGAAGGACGAATGAATGGATAAATTAACAATTGAAGAAATAAATAAGTGGGTGAATAAACTAGTTAATTGATTATTCAGTCAATTAACTAATTAATTAATTAAAGAGCTAAATAAATTTTGGCTTTGCATACCAACTAGCAAGGCGCCAAGTGTTTCGAAAATCGTCGCTAGAATATAGGCCCATTTAAGGGTGAGAACACCACTGCCGACCGAAGTGCCAAAAGCGTTCGCGACATCGTTGGCGCCCATGCCAAAGCCGAGAACGAACGCCAGTATTATCCCAACAATTAATGCCCATAGAAATTCGCTCTGAAACAAGAACTAACTGCTTAGAATTTAATCATCTAAAGTTTGCCAAAGAGTTTCGAATGCATCCAAAAATCTGCTTTGTTTTTGAGCATTTCCGGAAACTTGTTCAAAACAATGGATTTTTTATTTCAGATTGCTCCCCTATAGATCGGAACGATGTGAAATCGAACACGATTCAATTTGCAATTCGGTATATTGAGTTCTATTTTGGGTTCAAATCTGCGCTATCATTCTTCAACGCATACCCTAAATTCACTGAGTGTCATTCCAGTAGTGGACATGATAGCCGATATCGTTGTTGAAAGGACGTCCATAACTGTTGGTTAAGACGCCAGTGAAGCCCAAGACAATCCTGCAAAAGACAAAATTCTGAAGGCTCATAAAAATAAGTTTTCAGTAAGAGTTCAGACGTGAGCTTATCAAGATGTTCGCTTTCGCTAAGCAATTAAACATTTGCTTATTGATCCTTACATACAACAGTTAAGCATTGTGTAAACACAACAAGCGCTAGTGCGAAGTGTTTTTATGAGCACAGCACGATTCTTCTTTTTTGACGTCCTTTATATTTAGCAACATTATACTGATGTCTACAACTAGCAATGTCGGTAACATATCAACTGGGTGGATGATACACGTGAAGGGGATGGCAGTCGAACACCGTTTGATTCTTCAGCTACTACAGAATATTCCTGATGTTCTATCGTTTGTTATGAAGATTCTGAATCTCATTCCACAAGAACGCTCAGCACAAGATCAAAACACACAAATGACTTTGTCATCGGTGACGGAGTGCACCAGAAAGAGAACCTGAACTGCAAGATGTGCCGGAAAACAGGAAGTAACTTAGTTCAAATATCGGACAGAGAATCACATTTGGAAATATATACTTTAAACACCCACCACTTTTTTGTATTAAATTTGTTATTGAACTCCGTATGACGCATCACTGGAAAGACCGAAAATCGAACAGAAAAAAAGTTTGCAGAAACCGATTCCCATGAATCCCAATGAATATTGCTGGCCACCACTCAGCGTGGTGGCATTAAATATTCATAGTAAATCCGCTTAGTTAGAAGGTCTCTAGAAGATATGACAACAAGGTTGCTCTGATCGCGACTACCATTGTTTAGTTTACGCCACTACCGTTCGTCTTTGTGACTGACACTCATAACTGCCTGAAGCGTGGCTAATATCGGTTTTAAAAAAATGCATTCAATTTCCCGAACTATCTACGTTTCCGCTGGGATTCATCGCAAGGTGTGAGGTCGCAGTTGGATGGTTGACAGGAGTAAACAGGTGGATTGGATGGTCAAAGAGACCCTTCGGTTTTGCTGACCGCCTTGACGGTGAGTTGCCCTTTGCTGTTTCCTTTTATACGTGACTTCTCCAGCAGGTTGGACAGCGCCGCCCCCTCGCTTGTTTGATAAACTGCATTCTTGCTTATCAAGGTGATTTTTTTTCATATTCACATGCAACGAATCGTCTATTGAGCTGATAGACCAACCACCCTTTTTTCATATACCGTACACCTGCAACGAATAAAGGTTTCTGAGCACAAACTATACTAAAAGAGCATTAGCCTTCCACATTTAATCAACGCAACAAAGAAGTGCAATGGGAAATGAACACTGTTGATTTCCGACCGAATTTATGCAACACGCCATGGCTATTACACAATTAAATTCACTCTGAGAGACGAATAGGAGTGCACTGATAGAAAGCTAAAAACATCGATCCGAATTTGGCTTCCGCAAATGTGGCAGTTTTGGCATCTATTAAACTATAGGTTTTAACTGAGGCGTTGGTACAGAATGAAATTAAATTACCAGAGATCTTTTTATCGAAAGAGTACATATACCTTTGCAAATTTAAGCACCAAAATTTCATAGTAGCAGTAATGAGAGGAAGCAAAGACATCCGGACAAAGACGGATAGACTAATATCGCAATAAATCTCGCAGTATATGAGGAGAGACATCTTTATACCTCTCCCTTTCCCACTCTTTCCATATACTCTTAGAGATACAAAAATTTCACCTATCATTCATTCAGTCTCTTTCCCTTTCCGTTACGAAAAAATTTATTCCCTCTCCTCAGCTAATGCGCAATAATTTTTTTTCCTGGCAGAGACACTTCATTATGTTTTCTCCACATCAGATTAAAGCAGTAAAAGCAGTATAAACAGCAGAATTTCGATGCATAATTGAAAGTCCCGATTGACTCACCACTTTGCAGTACTCGTTACTATGGATTTTCTCGCTGATCGATCGCTTTCTTGCTGGAAATTTCGAATTTTTAACCGGATGCGACTTCATGTCAATTTGCAAATGGATAAAACGAATTCCACGAACTCCATCCTTTGCATAGTTCTTTAACTCACTCGAGTTTTCGATTAGTTCCAGCTTGATTAGCTATTACATCACTATCAGTCACTATTTTCAGTCACCCAACACTAAATTCTCTTATTCTCATTAATACTCTCAATGACTAACGATCTTTCAATGCATTGCTTAACGTTTACGCAAATGAAATAGTTCTTTGCAAACAATTGAAACATGAATGCGTCATCGTTCCTCTCCATCCATAGTGCCACTCAACCGCCAAACATCCAACGGAGGTTTGTGGTGTCCACTCATTCCTCCTCTTGCTCTTACTCTCGCACCAATTCGTCGATGCATGTACGAGTTCCGTCAGAGAAACATTAAAAGCGAATTGAGAAAAAAAGAATAATGTTTAAAATAAATTCATAGTGTGTGTTTATTCAATTCGGAAATNNNGGGGGGGGGGGGGGTGAGAGGGAAGGCAGAGAGGAGATCGCTGGGGAAAGAAGGGGCGGGATTTGTGGTGCAAACGTTTTTAAACCAGTGATAATGCTTTCGCTCAAACGGTACTCTCCTTTTGAGAGCCACAATAAATAAAAAAATTTTATTTTTATTAGCTCTCTGATCAGAACAAGTTTGGAATAATATTGGCCATTCTTACAGTGATAAGCTCACTCTGAAATGTGGCTGCATGTCGTGGATATCAGTCATCAGTTGGAAATAACGTCACTGACTACGTGTTTACGCTCGACAGAAATTTATCACTGCAAGAAAAGGACATTACGCGGATAGAAAGAAACGATGCCGTCAATGGCATGACGATTCAATATCGAAGCGAAAGTTTATTGCGTTCAGGTCTATTCGCAACACACATACCTTAACCGCACTGAACCTCAGTTGTGAATTTTAAGTTTCTTTTAAAGATAAGATCGCAATCATATGGTGAACAAATATTCGAAAACGTTGAGAATCTCAAAATTTTTAGGGTATTATCACTTAAAGCACAAAATCTTTGCACCTTCTGATTGGTTTTCAAAACTCCGATGGAAACAAAAGGCCCTCAAATATTCTGAAAATGGAACAAGATCTATGAATTCGTGACTCGTAGCATAAAGCTTTGAAGCTCGCTTCAGCATCGGATGGATAACAACGCTTGCAGATGCATCAAACGTACAAAAATAAGTGGATACGCTGATCCTGCGAGCCATTTCAATACTATTATTGGGTTAGTTAGGGGTCGCTGATCCTTAACAAATATTTCCTTCACGTGGGATTTGCATCGGGGATAAGTTTCTCCGGTCCCTTGTTTGACTGATTCCTCCAATGATTTCCATCTTGGCATCTCCTACATGATCTGAGACATCAGAATGAGAACCGGATGGGGTCTCTCTATTCCAATTATTTTGCAGCGATAAAATTTTGCCGGATGACGCTCTCAGAAATATGTGATCATAAGTAAGGAAATGATAAAAAGCCGGAATAAAATATGTTATCTTGCACATTTGTCTGCGTCAAAATATACGTGAGGATATGAATCTATGCTTCCTGAACTGAAGACCCTAAAACTACTTTGGAGCATCTATTTGCAACATAACCTCAGAATTCCCTCAGTCGGCCGTTGTTACCCACTCTTTCATCCTCCAGTAATACCCACATTCAAATAAGAACTTGTAGACGCTCAGCTACTTCCTTAAGGTTCTCGATGCAAAATGTTTATTCATTCAACATGATTCTTAAACTCATATTGCTATGCAAAATTTTTTAGTATTTAGTAAAGTTGAAGCTGAAATGAAACATCTTTTGCTAAGTTCGGTGGGGCTAAGCTATTAACCTTCTCGTTCAAGAGTACCTTCCTTGAAGAACAACGTTCAACTAACCATAAATGTGTTCGTAGTAGTCACTCAAATTTTTGCAAGCATCCAACCGCGAAATTGGGTTTCGCTAAACGATCGGCGTGTAATTGTCAGATGCCTGACATTTTCTTTCTGCAAACTCTTGTCATTCCAATCATGCTCTTCTACTGCAATTGGCATAAATCCTCTCGCCTTCAGTACGACATATAAATTCACTTCACGACAACTTTTCGGTTTCTTTCAGCAAAACACCATCACTAGCCGAATTCTGTATATCCAATTATCTGCCAATTTGTGTATGTATCATACGAAGAAACACATGTCAACAAGCAATGCATAAAATACATATGGCTTTGAGGTCAAGATCTATAAGCATCTTTAGCAGTAACAACCTTCACGGTTTCGTTGCATTCCATTGTTTCTGATAACTATTTTCATTGCTCTCATCGTCAATGCCTCCATCGATACCCTCGTCAACCATGAACAACGCTCATACGATGCAAAAACGTTGTGCGTACTACGCATTGATGATCAGCAATGCCACATGGATCAATCCTCGGCCCACCAAAAATAAACACAACACTGCCACAAATGTCGTTGACATGTGCCATTATTTCATAGTTATGTGCTAAAAGTGCACTGACGAAACACTGTGAAGAGGAAGAGAGAGAGAGTTGTATTAGATCACGTGACCATCGAACACTCTTCGATTTGTCAGACGTCTAGAGATACACGTAGTGACAGACAACGCTAAATGTTGCAATCAAGAGAAGTCGATGAAAACAGTTGGGAGGTTTGTTATTTGTCTATTTGTGTGATAAACCCCTCAGCCTACCTGTGTAGGTAAAGGTGTAATTTTGAAAAGAAGGATTTAATTTCACCGAAATGCTTTCTCATCAAGGGAGCACAATTTGAAAGGATTGTTGACGCAATACTCAATTCAAGANGGAGCACAATGTGAAAGGATTGTTGAGGCAATACTCAATTCAAGGAAGGGCCAGAGATATGTGAGTCTCAGGCTATAGGAATTTGTGTTGAATTTGATGGAAACAACCTCTCGAAGGCCTCAGGATCTAGAATTTTCGTGACATTAGGGTATCTGTAGAGAGGGCAACAGTCACATAGTCGGAATTTTCTCAGAGTGTGCGATTTGTTTTTCACATCCTCACTTAGCAGTATAAGAACATTCGATGTCTCCAACATTCGTAGCACTTCAGCAATTCCTTTTCACCAGAATCTTAGTACCTTATAGGTCACAATTACTCGCAGCCATATCTCTTCTCAAGGAATTAGGTTTGTGGCTGAAATCTTGTCGAGTGTGTCAACCGAAGCAAAATCCAGCTTAACATACGAGAGATAATAGAAATGTGAGTGTCTTGTAGGTATTGCAAATAGCATTTGTGTATCTATGCACTGCTCAACTCTGCAATGAGCACACAATGATGAAACAATTCGTTGTTAAGCATATGTTGCTCCTATTCCACTCGTTTAAGATTGAGTCTTGCTGAGTAATCAATGATAAGTAATGAATATTTGATGAATACATCAGCGAATCGCTAACATTCAATGAAAGTTTAAAAGCAACGAAACGAATGATCTCAGAAAATTTTATTCCACTTTTTGCAGCAATAATAAAAAACTGAAACACAAATAGAACAGTTGGTATTTGATGTGTTCTTTCGACTACTCCTACGAGACGAACCGATTGCATTTATTATCAACAAATAATAAAGTGTATTCAATAATGCATCAACATTTTCAATGTCCCCACCAATCACCTACAAACTAAGCAAAAACTGCTTTTTTGCTATTCGGAACAAAAATGTGACCCTCTCACTCTCTTTAGGGTGCGTGCAATATCCAGTGCTTTAATNACAAAAATGTGACCCTCTCACTCTCTCTTTAGGGTGCTTGCAATATCCAGTGCTTTAACTGCTCGTAAATCTTTTCGAACTTGATTCGCGGCTTAATACTCCGGCAAAATGAATGTTAAAATCAGTTACACCAACAGTTAAAACTGCACCAATTATTTCGTCGAGTTCACTGGTGGAGCATTTGCCCTGTAAGTGATTTCTGTATGAATCCCTATGATAAGCATCCGCATAGTTTTTATCATCTCTCTGGTAAATGGCTCAGTGGTCCCCTATCGTGTAGCTTACACTTAACAAACTCTCTGAGTTTAATTGAGTGGTTCCTCTCTTGAAATGAAAGAGAATATAAGCAGGTGAGCAAACATCTACGCGCAGACATGACGTGTCCCATAGCTATCCGCAAATGCAAATTTGAGGGATACAAAAGACAGAATCATCTTTTCTACACTCTTTTCCTTCTGTAAATTTTCATCACCTTGCACATCTCATTTTTGTTTCCTATCTTATGCCAACCTATAGCAGTGACATTCACAATCACGTCGTTGATGTCTCGTGTTACAGCCATCATCTCTTTTAGAATGCCTCAGACTCTTATGAATAACCTCTGTTTCTAATGACTAGTGGGGAAATTATCTGCGGACGAGGGCGAACTCGAGACCGTTCACTTGCAGAACCCACTGCACTACTCAGCTGTACCAAAAAAATGATGCCGTAGTTTGAGGTGGTCCTAGCATGTGATATTAATCATGTTTACATATCTGAACTTTATAAAATTAGTAGACTGAAAGACTATATGGTTATCTATGTCGATTGAGGGAACATCAGCTGCAGGTGTGACCTAGGAAACAATCGTCGATGACTGAGAAAAGGAGGTGATTGCAACATTTCCACTAAAAGAAATACAAATAAAAATTTCCACGCCGTCTTTTCAATCATATAGTTCGCTATGAATTGGATGATTTTATGCGATTCCACTACATGAAAAATGCATTTTATTGAATAACAACAACGCACACTTTATGCGAACAAGTTCGATTCAGTTCATTCGACCCGATTCAATTCAATTCAATTTGATTCAATGCAGTCATGAGCTCGAGGATGGAGCAAATGGATAGAATGTTTCCGATGGAGATAATGCAACTGAGAGAAACAACTTGCGCATGAAACGTACAAAACAGATGACCCCCAACACCGAAAACAAATGCGAGAAAAATAAATGTTATGACCACCGAATAACACTATTTCTCATCGCAATAAATCCCTCTGAGAGAATCGTCAAGAATTCCATCAACTGTTGCGACTTGGATTATTCCAAATACTGTTTTAAATATTAAGGAACGAACAAGTTTATTGTCGGCTGTCAAATAGTAGTACTTTAAATATTGGAGATAGCTGAGGCACAGTGCATTTCTGAAAAACAGAAATATCGGAGGTTCTTTTGTCCGACTCATATTTGCGATGAAAACCTACAACGGAAATTTTAAAAGGCATCATTCCAGAGATGTAATCGCCGAAATCGTGTTCAATGCTTTCCCCTCCAGCGATATACCAACCGAGCTATAGCAAAGCATCCCTACCTGCAATGGTTGTTGAACAGCCCCATCTCAATACAAATTACACTTTTTTGAGACTTTATGGCAAGATAAATATTTGTCCAATGAGAGAATTATTGCCATAAAAGTTGTTATTCATTCAAAATTCATGTCGCTGACCCTCAAATTCAGTACCTCTAAGCACAGTTTTTTCTCATATTCAGCCATTCTTCAGGGATCACCCTCATGGAATACAAGTCACCCCATCAAATTCAGTCCCTTCTCTAATAAACCCAAAGGGTATAGCTCCCATTTATGTAGGGCATATTCAGTCATTGCACTGAAAAAAGTGAAACCAAATCCATGAAAGGCACATCAAGTAAAGTTCATTTGACACGTAACAAATCCAAAGATTTCAAACAAATGCCGAGAATTGCTAGAGAACGCAAGTGAGAACAATTTAATGCAATGAAAAATACTGCTTAATGATGGAAACAAAAGGAACGATAAAGTACGATGAAATCACAGATGAATGGGAGAGAGGATAATAGAGAACGATAGAGTACAATGAAATCAACGATTGTGGTGAAGTATAGAAAGCGTAACGATTTCTCTGAGCCAAAAAACTTGCAAATATTGCTGATGAAATTCATTTTTCAGAAATTNCAAAAAACTTGCAAAATCTGCCACGACTTTCCATACTCTCAACTGAAGAGAACATAATTCTGCTTGGAAAATGCAATGCGATCACATTTTTAAAGATCAATGAATAAACCGAAAAAGGAAAACTTTCACAATAACAAGTATTGGGTAAAAATTAACCAACCGAATTGCTTTTAATGTTTCATTTTTAAGCGACAACCATCGTTTTGTGCTCAGGCTTAGCCTTTTCTCATCTATCCACAAGTATCATTTTCTACCATCCAAAAAAAAGATCGCATTCGATCGATTGATTTCTACCACAACGCAACAATCGGCTGCACATCAGATAATACACAAAACATTCAAATCATTTCAAAAGAGATCCGATCTCTACAGTAGATAAACATAGACAGCTTGCGGTTTCATCGAATATTTGGAATCCCGAACGCCAAAAAACGAATCATTCGATGGCATATGATTTGCCTTCCCTCGTTGCAACTGATAACCCACACCAGCGATATTCTCTTTGACAATCTTTCAAACGCATCGATTCAGATAATACTATTGAAAGAATGGTTAATTGTGTAATTATTGCCACAAAGATAATGTTTCATTTGTGTTTTCGATTCTCTTATAATCTTTATACATTCATTTAGAGATAAGCCATTTTTATAGGCGTAAATATGCAGAAATTGTCGCTAAAAGAGTATTTGAGTGGGCAATCCCATTGCATTTGCATTATAGAAGTGGGTAATCTCGACAGCAACCACAAGTAGTAAGTTCCCCGCACTACATCATTAAGTATACACAACGACTGGCAGAATGAAGAATGAATCTCTCTCAATGATGAGCCTTTTTGGTGATTATAAAGCAAATCTTAGAAGAAACATAATACCAGCAGAGATGAGACCTGAAAACAAACTCGAATTAATCTGAAATTTCGAAGAAAAACGATTATTAGAAAACCTATTCCCTCACTCCTCTTTGTGGCCATTAAATTCGTTTAGCTTTCATGAAAACTTGGTCTATTAGCGACTCTCAGCAAATAAATCAACGAAAGCTTTTGTGTAAACACAATGTTCGATGTCATTCTTGAAGAGGACAAGTGCACTATTCATTTAAATCTTATTCTCCATTGCCTAATAATTATGCTCATATCAACAAATGAAACGACTTTTCGCACTCAATATTTAAGCGGTCATCAACAATTACGGCCCTAAACTTCCTGAGATCTTGCAACTCCCTCACATACGTCATTATTTAGCGAAGAACGAGTGATGGAAGCACGTCGTAAACATTTGATCAACAGTAAAAGTAGTATATCACATTAGTTCCCATCCACTCCTAATCTCATAGGCCATCAGCCTAAACGACGCGCCTTGATGATCGCCGAAATTTCGTTTATTCCCACAAGAACTGTGACCAATTTTTTCATATCTCCTTGTTGTTTTAGATATTGTCTGTTGCTATCACATTGCTCCGTTCACTTGCTAAGACGCTCTCTTCAATGTTATCATTAACGTCGTTATTTCAATAACCGTTTACAAATGCACGGATAAAATTACAGCTCATCTGCATGGTAAGTCATTTATGAAGCCCTAAAGTCTGATGGATGAGTTTTTTCGCTTAAACGATGAGGTGATTGACGTCCAAGTCAACCCTCCTACCTCCTCGCTCTTCCTCGACTTTGTTTCCTTGCCTTGCTTGTAAGTCGGATGATGATGAACTACTATCTCAACGAACGGTGGACTCTCTCTCCCCCATGCCGCTGAATAGAAAAAAGGAATAGAAATATACAGCACTCGCAAACATATATNCCAAGTCAACCCTCCTACCTCCTCGCTCTTCCTCGACTTTGTTTCCTTGCCTTGCTTGTAAGTCGGATGATGATGAACTACTATCTCAACGAACGGTGGACTCTCTCTCCCCCATGCCGCTGAATAGAAAAAACGAATAGAAATATACGGCACTCGCAAACATATATGTATATTTATTTATATATTTATTTATATTTATATTTTATTTATATATATATATATATATTTGTATTGATATTCATATCTATTTTCTCTAAAGGCAGCCGCTGCACTTATTTTACAGATGGTAAGGCGAGGAATGAAAGACATGAGAAATGTTCATATGCTGGCAATGATGAAACTAACAGCAATGTACTATTTTAAAATGCCTACCTGATACAGGCAGGGTGACCACCCAGGAGAGTGCGATATTTCTGAATATCCTCCAGTCAACACCTTGCCGTGATTTCACTACTCCCACAAATACAACGCTGCCAACCTGCAAAACATCGTTGCTTGCAGTATTCACTCCTCTTTCAAACAGTCAGCCGTTCTCTCAAAGATTCACAAAGGGGAGTGATCAAAACGGAGGGATTTTACTCTATGAAATACTGGAAGATACCTATAAAATCATTTTAAAGCTCCATTACAATTACTTCAGTCTCATTGACAAGTCCCACCTATTAGCTTCTTAACCGCGCCAACCTTTTGTAGACTGACTGCAGTCTCCAGTTCTCTCAAAGCGCTCATATTTTTAAGTTTGCAACTCCGAATTGCAGCAAAACAATAAGTTAAGTTAACTGATAAGAGATAGTCACAGCACGCTCATATCAAGTCTACTAAGAGATAACCTCTTACCAATGAATGCGTCGTACTGATAGGCAAACCCGCCTTACTCGCTAGCAATGCTGTGACTGCTGCACCGAATTCGATTGTAAAGCCACTGCAAAACATTTTTATAGTTCGCAATAAAGAGGCATGGCATATTGATTTCCTTTGGTGCATTCCAGAGTAAAAGCGGTAAAGAAACCGTTTCTTCATCACTCGCATAGCATACAACTGCATTCTGTATTCTTATGTTTGATAGTTTTTTTTGATAGCTCTGGTAGCCGGAAGATTTTTGTATTTAAGAGACAATCTTACCTGGCTGCATCAATTTTCGACATTTTGGTGCCAACCGTTAATATCACCTTTCTGCCCAGTACAACAAGACCGACACATATTGCAAATACACCATAGAGTAGCACATAGATCGGCGTTTCACCCTTCTGCTGAACATCCATATGCATATAAATCGCTAATAATGCAGTGAGTGGAGCGATTGCATTACTGAAATACTCAAAGTTAACATCAACGGGAATAATCGCATAACTGAATGACCATCAGAAATATAATAAGAACTCTCAGACCTTAAGCTGTGAGTGGTGTATTTTTGAATATTGGGAACAAATAAGTGAACTTCAAATAACAGTATCGAATGAACAGCCAAAAAACATGATGAAATGAATATTGAAACAGTGGAATTGACGGCATGAAATATTCTGGCACAAATACTATGCTCGCCAATCTATTTCAGTGATCTTCGCAGACGTAATACCACCTCCACTTCCACCCAAGTGATTTTTGTGTATAAAATACTATCCAACTGAAAATGATGGGTGCCAACAGAGGAGGAATCAGTTGTTTACCTAACATCATTTGCGCCATGAGCGAATCCAGCAAAACAAGCGGTGAACACTTGGATCGATGAGAAGATTTTCAGTGTTTTCGCATCAGGCCTTCTGTCTCGTGACGGTAGAAACCACCGTGTGAAGCTTTTCGCTACTGAAAAACTTCTACACATAGCAGGATGCCGTAAACCATTCTGGCATTCTGACCACCATATTAGACAATCTTTCAACTTCTGGGGCCTACTGACCACCACACCTGACAGGCCGACCGTCAGTTCGCGAAGTATACTGACTGCCATGTTATGCAAACCGCCAACGCTACGGATATTTGGAACTTAAATATGAGGTGTGGTCATATCTGCATGAATGGATTGTGCAAAGCTGGTTTCACGATTTAATATGGGGAAAGTTTCAAGAACGGCGAACGCAAGACAGCAGGACCGTTATATTCGTAACTGACAAAGTGCGACTGCTGGTCGAGGGACAGAATCAGCAGTCTTAATGAGTCGCTGAATAGAGTCTTAATGAGCATACAAACTCACCTGGCAAGACAACTAAGACCCACACGGTTAGTTCAACGACAATTCGATGTAGCGAACGGACACACGCATGCAAATGCTGAGAAATTTATTTTTGAACATGTTCGGCTTTACATTCCTATTCAGCTAGTATAGGTTGTCGTAGTGAAAGACACTGAATGATCACTTTCTCATACCAAAAGAAAAATAGAACTTGGCGCTCCCAACCTTTGATGGCTGACTTCATCCTTGACGATACTGCAGAATCCTCTTTATGTGATGAGGTGTGCTGAATGACACCCACAGCGGTTAATTCACCTTCGGCTGCGTGTACAGCAGTTGAATCGCCTAAAATGGGATAATTTTAATGATACCTCAATATCGATCTTACATAAGCTT
>JAARMF010000587.1:35170-50002 GCA_022844705.1 Toxascaris leonina | reverse complement strand
GCCTCGATACTTTCGATGGCTTCACTCGTTTTAAAAAATAATGCTAAAGACAACTGTTGCAGCATCTTAACGATATGGATCAGTCGAATTTTTTATCTCACCTAAAAGCGCCGAAAATTGATGTAAAGTGCACTCAGAGTTCTATTTATGACAATTATCTATTAAACGCGACATCGAATGCATGAGTGAGGATTGCAAAGGAAGAACTGTGGCATAAATTAATTAATAAACACTACCACATAAGCTAAGTCAACTCTTTTAAGACGTACTCTGTGATGTTGGCGACTGGTGATCGTGTTCATTGACTCCGAATGTGGTTTGATATGTAAACGACGTTTCCTTCCGTTTACTTTTGGGTGACGCACTCAGAATTGCGATACCTTGCATAATTTCAGGTGCTGAAAACTGGAACACTGAATACCAATTTCAAAGAGCTCTTGATATAACTGATGTTATTTTGAAATTTCAGTGCTTCCATATGGTGAGAAAAAAATTTGCAAAAGCGAATTCGACTCCAATAGTACAATTATATCCACTGATACCAAATCAGTAACAGTTTCACTCTATAACGCCCATTTAAGTGAAACGTTTCCGCCTATCTGATAAAATTGTAAAGACTCGACGGAATTCCATTCAAAATAAGCTTGGTAGCACCGGAAATGGAAGTTCTCAAAGACTCAGCAGTTCGACAATGTGCGCATATGATTGGCATTACGAAGCACCAAAAAATCGTTGGCAGTTTGCTTCCTTTTCTTATTATATACGCATGCAGCATAATATATCATATTTATATAGTTGAAATCCAGTTCATTCAACTACAGTATAATCTCTAATAAAACCTCTAAGCGTCCCAAATTTCGCATCAGATAGACAGTGTTTTATTGATTCAGATTTCGATGTGACACAGCTTTCGATTACAAATTAAGGTAGTAACGAAGAATCGCAAAAATAAAATAACTCACTCTCAGCGCTAACAACTTCGTCAAGTTCATGGACTTTCGATATGGAAGTGGTTGCGGTCGATTTCTCTCCTTTGTTGTCGCTATTTGTGCGCCTTTCTGGCACATTACTTACCCGCTCTGCAAATCATCACGGGTGTCACAGTACTGAAATCATACAACACAATGGTATGGCCTTTGTAGAACTAAACAAATGGTGTTTACACGAACTAAGTCTGATAACACCTTTTGGCGTCGCCCAAGTTGGAGCATTCGCTTCGTGAATCTTCCCATGCAAGCATTTTTATAAATACACTCCTGTTCCAACCAACCGACCTGATCACAAACCACAACTGTCGAGTACATAATGTTAGGCAATTTCTGATCACTCCCTCAGGTCGTTGGCGAAATGATGCTATATAAAGAAAACAACGCAAATTCAAGTATATATTTGGACATCTGCCAAAATCTGTGAGATGGCGATGTTTTCTGATGTTTATTGCAAAAATGAATCATTGGTCACTAACTGTTTCATTAGGAGATGAGTTAAAAATAGCAAAAGAATATAAATATATATACGCATATACTTACTTTCAACAGATCTTTTCAAGTAGGGCACAACGATGAAATGAATCGCAATAGCACATATTGTTGCGATCACAAAGCTGATCGTGATACTCAGCCAAAGGGGTATACTCGCCAAATGTAATACTGAAATTCACTATCATTCAAACAAAGAGTACTCTTTCCTTGAGAAGGCATCGAACTGTTAAGAATTGCGTTTGAAAAGTAATATTTGCTCAATGTTCTGAAAGATTCACTGCCATCATAACGATCTCCAAACGAAAATTCTGCAAAACTCCAAATAAAAGACATATTTCCCAATGCGAAATGAATCTCCAAATCGCTATCTTCAGCAAACATCGCTCCGATACTGTTTTTATTTTTCCATTTTTTACGACTATATTGAGTTATTCAAAAATTTTTAAAAGACTATATGAAATGTAGAGATAAACATTTAAATGCGATATACATTTTGATCCTTGATAACTGACTGCAAACACATTGAATGCGATACAAAACCAATAGAAAATCGGAAGCGCAATGAGACCGCAACGGAACGGATCGATCTGAAAAGTTTTTCGTTGAAATTTATGAAATAACTTCGAAATACATTAGCGGTCCAGTATTATAACCACATAAATAGGTATATAATTGCAATATAAATGGAGCAAGCTGCACGTCGGCTTAGCAGTGTAATGCAATCCTTGTTATCGCATTATTTCCTCCTTCCAGTGAAAACAACCGTACGCCTAAAGCACTGAGTTTATAGAATAAGGCAAAGGTGCATTTGAAGAAATATCGAATGATGTTTCCACATTAATGAAGTACGGACAGTATTCACCGAATTTTTTTAATAGAATCAACCATTTCGAACTGAAATTGATAGTGATCGAATCAGAAGGTTTCGTTCAATGCGAAAGTTACATAACGAAACCTCATATAGGTGCACTTCAAGTGGAACTGCACTCGTTCTATAGAATACTGCTTTTTATGTTCCTCGTTTTCGCAGAACATTTGCTGAACAAAAATGTCTTTGATTTTCCAAGCAGTGAAGGCTTTTCTTACCAAGCNCAAAAATGTCTTTGATTTTCCAAGCAATGAAGGCTTTTATTTACCAAGTAATGAGGGCTTTTATTTACCAAACAATGAGGGCTTCGCTTTATTGAACAACGGCACTTTAGTTTACTAAACAACGAGGGCTTTGATCCAATCATATACACTTTCGATATGCAATTGATGCAGCCCAAATAAACAACGATCTTCGAATTGATAAAGAATTTTCGATTGATCAAATAACAAATCACTTTTTTTGAATAATCAACTGTAATGTTAATAATTAATGAATTCCGAAGAACTCACACGACGCAAAACTGAGAAATCGACGATTATATAGAGAATAGCCGAGACAATTCCCGATAGAATAGGTGAGATAAACCACGAGCCAACTGCAAATATTATAGGAGTTTTTGAGCTGCAGAAATTGCATTTCGATTGTCATTTGTGTGTTTATTAGCAAAAATGATTCGAGAACACAAGCCATAGAAAACGTTTCTAATAATTTTCATCAATCGATTTTTTCATCGATAAAATTTCAGGAAATTGCGCCAACAGAGTCGAGCACCACATCTTTTTAAATTCTCATATTTATTTTTGCAAATTTCTTTTCATTCAAATTTTTGAGATTGGAACGAATGCAACGCTAAAATAATATTTGAAGTATAGCAGATTTTGCCTTTTGGCAATCAGAATATTTATTCTCACTCTCATCATACACGTTATATTGCGAATCATTTAGGGCAAACATCCACGTATAACAAAGTAAATCCCTTTTAATGAGCGCTTTATGGAATATTTTTTAATCATCGGTGACATAAAAAATCCTCATAATTGCCAATGTTTGCTTGCGGATTTGGTGAACGGCATTCCGAAAGTAAACGTACTTTCCCTATTGCTGAAATTTTCGTTCTGGATATTGCCCTTGAGGGGAGGATAATGAGCGTCATTTGCCTCATTTGCTAAGAGCTTGTCTGCATTCTCTCATCTCACCGGACGGGCAACAGAGGTCAGCAACTGCCCCTGGCTAACGGCGATTTCGGTCTTCGGTGTCAGACGAAGCGACGAGCCGACCGAAACATTTACCTGACGCATCAGATGGAATGTACCGCCGAAGGAAAGATATCTTGCGCAAACGCTTACCCCGAGGGGATTCGGGAACAATCGAGGGAATGATGATGATGACCTGTATTCCCCTATCTAAGCATAAGGCAAGCAGTCACCATCTCTCATTACGAACAGCTAAGAAATTCAGATGGTATTGAAAAAAAGCGGATGCAAAAGTTGCAGAAAAATGAAGCAGTAGAACTGACGAGTAACTTACCGATGCTAGCAATCTTCATCCAGTGAATACCTTTACCACCCATTGCAACAAGACCAAAACCAACTGTAGCGCCCGTTATGCTATGTGTAGTGGAGACAGGCAAATGTGCGAAAGTTGCAATCAACAGCCAAGATGAACACCCTTAAATTGATGTAATTATTACTCGATTGAGATGAAAGTGATATGGATGCAATTGGTTGAGCCTTGTGGAAGTTTGGAGAAATTTTTTGAGTTTCGTTTAGCTTTCAATTCAAAATTCTTATTTATCCTGAAATTTGCTCCTTTCTTTGTCTATCAGAATTATGCGAAATACTCACCGAATTTTACTCGCATAAGCTCGTCTAAAACCAGAAATTTTCGTCACTTTACTTCCATTCAAATCTATAATGAACAATCCACAGAGTCCGTCAATCGGCGGTGAAGGTGCCGAATTGAAGTCGATTTCATATGGAACAAAAGTAGCAGCAAGAAATAATTCGTAGAATTACCTCCAAGAATCGCAAGCTGTCCAAAGAAAAGTACTTTTGGCTGATTGTCATATAAATTCACATCAACTACTCCTTTGCGCATCGTATCCGTGACATTGTATCCTGAAAATATTGGCGAATTTTGAGGATATCTATGCACTCATGTGCGAAGACACCTTTACCTATTTGAACTGAGCGGAAGTATTGATGATAATGAATGCTTAAGCGGTCATAAATTTGATTCTCTGAGAATTCATTTGCTCAAAAATTGGTTACCGGAATTTTGTTCCGTCACTGTTTACTTGTGCAAAAAAAGACGAAGATGATTGCATCTTTTCATATGTAAAGTGCAAATATTTTTGTTGCTTTGTAGAAGGATCCACAGATAAATTGTGAGCTGAACGTCACATGCAATAAACAACAAATAAGAGAGCATGTTAATACACTAACCAACTAATAAGGCACCAAGTGTTTCAAATATAGTCGCAAGAACATAAGCCCATTTGAGACTTATAACACCGCTGCCAACCGACGTGCCAAAAGCATTCGCAACGTCGTTGGCACCCATCGCGAAGCCTAATATAAACGCGAGTATAACGCCCACCACGAGTGCCCATAGTACTTGACTCTGAAATTCAGTAAATAAACTCACATGTTTCTTGATGCTGTCAATAAAAATTTCAAAATTGAAGGCAGAATTTCGGCCTAGGTGATCCTTCAAAATAAGGAAGCATAATTTTTGAAAAGAAATAGGAATTCGAAAATTCTCCATGAAAAGATATGGCCCCTTAGGAAATCACTGAGTCTTGATGTGGCTCAAGTTCACTGCCTGACTTTTGTTTCAAGAAGTGCTAGCAACCCCTGAATGAATCACTTATTAAAAGATGATTACTGTTAGTAGCGATAGACGCGATATAGTTTGCACCCTGTAACTAGATGAAAATATTATGAGGAGAGTTGGTGTTTGATGCGCATATGTCCAGCAACTTCAACTTCTAATCGATTGGCATCTGCTTAGCACTTTCAACATTTAGCTTAATCTTTGAGCAGGCTAAACAACTGACTAGTCGGATAGAGACAAGCCACAAAGCTACACTCATATAATCGATTATTTCTGCTATATATGAATTATTCTGATATAAAACCTGATTCTTTTCGTTGAAATTTTGAAAAATATTCTCTATCTGCCTCCACGTTACTCACTTTTGAGAAATTTCATTGTTGCCAGTTAGTATGCTTTGGCCAAGTGAGTGTATTCTCATTTGACTTGAAGAACAGTATTCTTCACCTACTTTGTGGTGGTTAGGGCAATCATGGGAATCTTGAAGCAATGAAATGAAAACTATGAAGATTCTCAAAGTTGAGTGCACTTGAGAACCTTCATAGTTTTCTCAGACATTTTTCAAAATTCCTTCGTTAACTATTGCATCATTTGAGTGCTTAACTTCCTATTTCCATCTGCCTAACATTTCTATTTGGCGAACATAAATCCATGAATTTAAAGTATAACAGTTATTCGCAAAAGATATTCTCAGTTTCAGTAAATGCATCTTTCATAGGACGGTGGTAGCAATTCATAAATAAAAGTTAAGAAGTTCGTAGAGCAAAAACGATCCACTGAAGTTCCTGACAATCCTAAAACATTAAAATGCTGAATCTGTTGTGTATGCGCTGACATTTTAAAGTCACCATGCAAATGACTCAGCGATGGAACAAATCGATTTCAACACTTTACTTCGACTCCAAATGTGATGCTACTTTAAATGTTTCATCTAAGTTTCCCTCAATTCAACTTACTCTGAACTCCGTGATAGTCATCTCGGTAACGGATGAAACGATCGTAGCGATCGTAGTTGTCAACGAATCCATTCTAGAGTTCTGAGGTTTACGAGCGCTAGCACTTAATAACCCGGGTGTCACTGTAAAGTATTACAACTCATCCAGAGCGAGAATTGTCGAATGTCACCACCGACCTCAAATCCAGCCCACAAATCAATGTTTGAAAAAGCATTCCACATACACTGCAGATTTAAACGACTAGCGAAATACGATTTACTCTGGATTTGCGCATATAATTGTATTCGATTTGATGTGTGTAAGTGAAGCGAAAAATTGACGCATAAAAATATTTTGCAATCGTTTCCGCAAAAAAACACTTGCTGATAGACTCAAATTCGCAATGGTGATTCATTTCTGTGGGTTAAGCGTCAGCATAATTGGTATTGTAATAACTTTCTAGTGATGTTTTGCACAAGGAATCTATTGCCTTCAAATATTTTTTGCTTTTGATGAAGGTAGTTAGAGAGCTCAGCGAAGTTGACTGAAACCAGATCGAGGGTGGTTGAAGCAACCGATGAACTCGGGATTGGGTCTACAGGATGGAGGCATTATCGGTTTTTAGTTGTTGCCTTAACAACCCCATAAAAGATCAAATGTTTTTACTGCAACGGAAGGTTCCTTAACACATTAAATTCAGCGAGTCACTATAACAGAGATGAAAAAAAAATCAGCAAAAGAAATAAAATGCAACATTTTTCTTCACAATAAGATCGCATGACCAAAATCAACAGAAGCAGCGTCCCAATAGGCGAAAACGAGCACGTGAAATCGGAGCAGTCGCATTTTCGTGCTTAGGAGACGTTGCGTAGAGCGCATTAGGGCAATGCTGTCTGCTTGTGTGTGTATGTGTATGTTGGTAAGTCGCCCGAACCATTCAACACTGTCAGCGAATTTTGAACTAATGAACTTCTGTAAACTACGACCAGAGACCTATACCGCCATCAAACTGGATTCAACAGCATTGAGTGTCGTTTTATGCTCGGAAATGGCCAAGTTTTGCAGATTCTTAAGAGATTTCACATCAACTCAATCGGATTTCACAATCGTAAAGGTGGAAAAACGAATTTAATTTCGGATCGATAGCGTCAGCTGAATTATGAATTCAGTCGTGCGAATGTTTTATTGCTTTTTTGCAATTTATGAAATAGCCATTGCAATGAGCGCAATTTCAAAGCGCATTTGCGCAATAGTAAAACGTATTTGCACAACTGAAAAGCCCAACTGCTAGTTTTTGTGGGATGGCTTCCAGTTCTATGAAATAGTGGAGTAGAACGTATGTGTGCATACATGACCCATGATTTCACATCAGCAGTTCATTTTTTCGAAATTTTCCGTACTTTCTGCGTCCTCTACGGTGCAATCGACGAGATGTTTTTAAATAGGGGAATGCTCTTACGGATGATGCAGTCAGTAATGAGTCGTGCTGTTCTCAGCACAAAAGTCGACCACAGCTTTACCGAAATAAGCAAATGTTTACTTTCGTCCTCTTCGAAAAGCTAGATGGTCAAAGAAATGTCGGAGCTGAAAAATTCTTGCCCCAACGCTCAGCCCTAAAAAAGCACACCAAAAATTGTTGATCACTGGTCGCTTTTGCTGGGGTCAGTGTTCATAGAAAGGGAACGTGAGAAATTTTTTAGGGAAGAAAGTCTTTTTCTGCTAGCTCAAAACACATAAATTAAACTCTCTTCATTTAGCATTATGTACTGCTTTCAATCGCAGATGAACTTATCTAAAATCGACTCATTGTGAATGAAACTTAAGCTGATTAGTGCGAATCGAAAATTTTCGTTGCGTACGAAATCATAAAGGAATTCAACTTTTTGCAGTAAAGGAGATAAAATGCACACTGTCGACGAGTTGAAATTCAACTGCATATAACATTCCTATGAAGTAACTTCAATGACTTTCAACTCCACGAGCAATTTAACACTCATAAAAATGCACGTTAGTGGATCTGCTGATGTAGTTTGTTTGAAACTATTTACTCAACATTTCTAAGCAAACATCAGAGCTCAGAGCAAAGGTACTACTACAAAATCATCTCATAATATCGCAATTAGAAGTCGGAATATTGCATTAATGCAAGAAAATAACAAAGAATATCAAATCCTCATGTAGAAGATGAAGAGATATCGAGAATTAATTGTGCAGAAGCTGCAACAACATTCGTGGAAACTTTGCACATTTATGACTTCTAAAAGTCTACAGAATTGCAACAATTAAATGGACTATATTTACAAGCAGATTACTGATTGCACAGTTGTAGTCGGTGTTACATCAGACTGAAGAAGTCAGTCGCAACTGACAGTGGCGTTAGTATGGCTCCGAAGCCGTGCTTTAAAAAGGGAATCGTAGATGACGGCGAATTGGGCGTGGCTTCGTGCGAACATATGTAGTTGCATAGTGCAAACAACCTGAGCATGGCGTCTACAAAAATCCGTATTTCCTTGACAACTACCTTTGCTTATTCACCCACTGGAAAAACACGTGACTCCTGCATGTCACCAGAAAAAATCAAACTCAACACCTACATCAAGTGTCACTCATGCGACCTCACTAAGGGAGGTTTTTTATGACAAGAAAAATATGATGCGACCTATATTAAAATCCGACATGAATGATTTCTTAAACTAGGATCTGAGGTTCATCCCGTTACGGAATGTTCATGACCTTCTGTTACAATCGATCCTGAACTTCAGTGAAAGCTGCAGTTTTTCGCCATTGCAGAAAAGTCGTCGAAATTTACGAACTGCATCCTCCTCGCTTTTAAAAGTTGATGTATTTCGCATTCTGGGAGGTATTCCCCACTTATTTTGGACAACTGTACTTTGCTACGGCAGCTGTATTTAGTTTGTGATATAAGACTATTAGAGAATGTGCAGAAGATATAACTCTTATTTCCATTATAACTCCCAACGGCCAAATCAGAAGGTTAAAAATTTTTGGTCTGAAATCGCTGAAACATTGCACACTCAACTATGACTTGATTATTTGTCACAAAATTGTGAATAGTTTTTGTGACCCTTCACTGTGAGGAATACTTTAGCTGCACTTTTCCGTAGTCGACATGAGCATCAATTTCACTTAGCCTAAAAATGTTCTAAAGCAAACAATATTGTGGTATTTCCAGTTTTCTCTTGTGTTAGTTTGAAATCTGCTTCCTGCTAATATCGTTAATGCATTCACTCTTCAACCGTTCAAACTGCTGTTGAGTCATTTCAAGCTTCATTCTACTGCCATTCTTCTGCACTGAATGTTTGCTCAGACCATTACCTTGTTTGGCTGTATATATATATATATATATATATATATATATATATATATGTACATATTTATATTTATATTTATAAGGTCCTCAATGATGAACCATGCTCGAAATCGTCATATTTTACCGTTTTTTGCAACGCCGAATCTATCCATTATTATGATGCCTCATGTCAGCCGATAATGTGGATATTACCGGCATGAAATAGTGAGAAAAAAGTCAGATGTTCAGCTAGGCTTATATAACAAAAGATTTTCAGCCATTGAGAGCAACAAACAATGATTTCATATCTGCATTACTCTTGTCCATAGGAATATTCTTCAACGGTACTTCTACGCAAATGATAGACAACGATCTCAATTCAGAATTATTCAATTTTATACGATATAAAACAAAATAAAATACCTGCTTAGCTGCGAACTTACAAAATGAATATATAAAGAAGAATCAAACTGGTGCAAAGAGTACATTGTAAATTGATGTCACAAATCAAATGATACAATAGAGATCGAATATTATCAACTGAGTATCAAGAATGTTAAGGATGTCATCGAAGGATCAGAATAACAAAGAATATTATTGCTCGTGAAAAGGTGACCGGAATGCGACCATGCAAATGTGATGAAAATAAAAATTTTGCTCATCGCAGGTGGGATTTCTTTGAAGGATTGAGGGACGATAAATTAATAGAAGTGAAGCTGAAAATTTATTGGCGGATTTCGCCCATATGAGAAATTTCAGCACAAAATAATTTTAATAGATCCACTGCGAATCAGCCCGTACTCAAATTATGCGCGCAATAGAATTGACAAGACCTGAGCAAAACTTGATGGCCAATGAGATAGCCAGCGATGGCCAAACAAGGGCATCGAGCCGCTTACATCTATGAGCAGTGCTTTCGTTAGTCATCAGGAACTGTGGCTGTCACATTTTTATTCCGATTACGGTCATGCTACCTACCCATCAGTCTGGTTACTCTCACTTATGGTTGTACTTAATTTACTCGAAAATGCTCTTTTCGCCGGCATAATTGTCTACGTATACGGTAAATTACAATATTTCTTAGATTTTTTGTAAATACAGAAATTTTGATAAAATTGATGTGTGACAATAAGCGACGTCTTAAAAATGTATTTGTTTATGAGGGGAAGTCCCATAAACTGACGACTGACTGCTTGATAAGGCGAATTTGCATTTGATAGTCAACAATTTCCCATGCATTTCGCGTTGATTGTTATGCACATAATCATAAAGGGGTGCAATGAAGCGAGCAATCTCGAAATGCGAAGACAGAAGTTACTTCCTGTTAGCATGCCCCATATTTTGCTGTCTCGAACTGGGAAAAAATTGCTAACACAATACCCTTTCAAAATTCAATTTATTTGTCCTGTTTGGAAAGTATTTTCGATGGCGTTGCCCAATGTTTTCATTATGTAACTTCACCAAATCCGGGAACGATATGACAATGTGTATGACAAATGGCACAATTTGCATTGCCGAACGCTTCAAGCTGTCATCTCCAAATGTGTCCTGCATTTCGTAAAGTTTGGCCGCTAGAGATCAGCTGCCGAGTGGTTGGATAAGAAGGATTAACAATAACTAACGGTATGAATAAAAGGGCACTATTTAGGAATATTTTCAAAGATTAAAGGATAGGAAAGCATTGATGAGTCACTGCACGGCTGTATCACTCAGAGATGTACAAATATAATGAGATAGGCTCAAGAGAGCTTTTCCCTCTTGTGTGTTCTTTCAAGTCGTTCAAAAGAAGAGAGAGGAATAGGGAAGGAGGAGGAAACACGAAATGTTGTTTATTCTGTGCAAGTGCGATGTTTCGATTCCTTCACGAATGCCTCTTCATGTAAGCAATATTGTGGATCAACGCGATCGCAACTTCCGTTTTAATGTTTTTCGCGATCGCTCTCTGTTTAAGACCAACGCGATAATCATCATCGTTCGAGCAAGCAGTTTCTTTTGCTGAGATAGACCGTCATAACCGATTCGTCCCACGCAGACAAACGAGCAGGCTCGTAAGATCGACGGTCGTATTACTAAAGTTGCATGACGTCATCACTGCATTGCGTCATCACTGTGTGACGTCATCAGCATACACCACTACCTGATTAGTCATCTCATGAACTATCTCCCTATTTAGAGCGGTGCTTCGTTTGCACGGTAATGGAGGTTGTACCTCTGTGTGTACCAATATGTTGCAGGTGATCAACTTCGCCCAATGAATCTTTTGAAATGATAAGCGGAAATTTATGAGCTTTAACAAGGAGTTAAACAAGCAGCAACAAACAGATCCTCCCATCTAAAATATTGGAAGGAGAACATTACATAACTCTGTACTAGCGATACTCCAAATTATTTATATGTCCTTCTATGTGGGTACTCAGATGTTGATGAAAAGTGGTATGGAAACGAAGAGTATAGAAATTTGCTTCATGAAAGGAGCATTGGTTGCATGGATTGATTCATCGACAGGTTCTGTTCGCGACTCTTTGTGTCTTCGTTGAGCAGAATAAAATGCACTCATCAAAACGCTTTCAGAAAGTTTTGCACTCATATGTGGAGCAACCGAAGGAGAGAAGGCAAATCTGGAATCGAATTCGCCCAATTCTTTGAGAAGTAATTTGCAACACCTGTGTAATACAGTTGGACTCGCTTCGACAACTGTTCTTTTTGATAGGGCATACCCATTTCACTGTTTTATACTGTAGCGAGGTATAGGCAGAGTGCTTCTGAATGAGAAACGAATTCAGAAAGAAACCTCAAAATTTGTTATGATTGATTCATTGAGGCTGAATAATGCTACTGTATAGAAAAGAGGCAAGAACCACAGTTAATCGCACTAAAGACTGCTTATGAGTATGTACACTTTTCTTGTCATTCGAATTCACCTATGTGACAAGGAAACGAGAGTGCAGTTGCGAGGTTGGGTGAGGGAGAAGGGGAAGGAAGGGGCAATAGGAAAAAGAGATAGAGTAAGGGTTGAGATAAGTTCAATTAGGCAAGCCATAGGTCTCTACTCTGCTAACTAATCTTTACGACTTGTGTTTTCATCGTTGTTGCTATATTTGTGGATGTAACAACTCCTCAAATAACGCTTAACTGAACTTTCATTCTGCAAACGCATATAATCAAGTAATCGTTTCATGAAATCATAGCTGAATGTGGCTTCAAGCATTTTCCACATTTGCTAATATATGAGGCTATAGAGAATGGTTCTTTTTTGAAATTCATTTCATCAGTTTCATTTCTGTTCGATTAAATGTGTAAATAGTTTCATTAAATGTGTAAAATAACATCAGTTTCACTCAACGAAAAATGTACTGTTTTTTTTTTGGTGAAAACACTAGGATTCCTCCCTAAAAAGCTGAGTTCATAATCAACAACACTCTATCGCTCCATCTGAGAGTATGTGACTACAGCAGTGAACCACATTCCTGCGTACCAAATAATACATCGATAAGTGGAGAATAGTGGAGCAGTAAAGCAATCCAATACGTCATTGCAATAATTGTGTGGATCAGTGGTCGCATCCGAAAGTGCATGAGGTGGACAATAACGCTCACTACTCGCTTGCTGCCTCACGTCGACATCGACGAATATGTCGCCGAAATGTGCGATATGTGATTGCGTCGGAAGCAATAATACAGATGCAACAAAAGTATATGGCCACTGCAGATTGTGATCAGCGTTGTATTTGCTTTGCACTCCTTTAAGATGATCGGGAGTATTTTCCTCTGCGAAACTATTTGTTTAATAAACATATATAAGAAGTGAACGATAATCGAGTAATTTTGAAGTAATATTCAACAATGTTGATATATTTAAACATCACTGGTAATACTTATTTGGATCTTTACTTTGTAGGAGATGAGGAATGGATAAGGAAGCATCACTTTGCCGAGAGTTCAATTATGGGCTGAAAAAATTAGACTAATATGAATCTAATAAAGCATTCATTCTCAGAACACAGCTCTATTGCCACCTTTCGATTTCGTTCTTGTGCTGTATGCCCGTTCCTCTGCAGTCATACGCTTTCACAAATCTCCAATCGCGAAGCGGTGCACCATTGCAACGTTGCGTCCTTGCAGATGCACACATTTCTAAATCTGTGTGTCTGATGGCTTCAATTCGGAACCCACTGAAAAAAGTCGAGGAAGTTGATGGGCATAATATCTATCAAGCATGACCCCTGCACGTTCACGTTCTTGCCAATTCATCAACTTTGAAAAGAATAATGGGCAGTTAAATGTGTTCGAAAATTCGCGTGCCTTCAGCGATATATCAAGCAACCAAAAAACGCAATTCGCCAAGCAAGTGGAGAGGAATGGCAAAAGAGCCGATATGACTTTCACCTTCGTTCTGCGCTCACCGCACCGACGAGTTTCATAAGCCATCAACAAGAAATAAAACATGCATGGCAATGATTTCCTATATTAGTTGATCCTATAGCCCATGCGAAACCTCCAGAAAATATTCGTCTATGACCTGACCCGTGCAAGGTGCATGAAGATTTCTTGGCACGTTTAGATGCTTCTTTCGAAGTCACTGAATCAAAATGAAGTATGCTACATAAGGCCACCCCACGGTTTATATTATTTCGCCACATTTCGGAACTCTAATTTCAGCTGCTGCGGGACTGAAATAGTCGGACAGACTGACAGACGCACAAACTGTGCACGGAGGAGCATAGACGTGGTGTTGCAGTGAAAATTTACGAAAGCACATAAAAACGAAATTTTTATAGCAGAGCCTTGTGAGCAATCGGGTCGGTTATAAATTTCTTGGCATTATTCCTGGACCATCCATGAAAGTGATTGCTTCGCAAAGCATAACATGAAAAGCGGTGGAATCATCACAACAGCCACTCCTCGCACGTTTCTTCACCTCTGTGCAAAAAAAGTGGAAAAGTGTGCAAAAGCGGCTTGCACAATAAGCGCTTTCGCAACCCGCTCAGCAACCATCCAGTTGCATAAAAAGCATTACATTTTAATTGACCTGATCATTGGCGAAATTCCGCCACAAAAGATGTTTTCCTTTTTTGCAACCTGAACACTATAGAAAGAAAATTTGTCCAATGTAAATTGCAGACAAATTAAGACATCCTTATTTTTAATGCCCCAAGCCTTCGAATTTTTCTGAATTATTTGGACAGATCTCTATTGCGGTAATTCAGAAATATCGTTTAGTGCACCAGAGTCCTGTCATTGACGAACACAATGCCACCACATCTGTTCGGCTGAACAAACAACTATGAAAGATTGAATTCTACACAGCAAGTTCTAGTCGCAGTAATTATTCTGTTATAAAACGTTCCTCAGGAAGCAGAGGAGAGGAGGAGCCGGGGGGGGGGGGGGAGGGGGGGGAAGC
>JAARMF010000587.1:12808-35109 GCA_022844705.1 Toxascaris leonina | reverse complement strand
GGGGGGGGGGAGGGAGGGGAATCAGCGGTCGAAAAATTGGTTTTGGAAATTCTGAAACAGCAGGCACAATAACTGTGCTTGATCAGCTCGCCACAAAGCACTTTTTTTTCGAAAAGATTACTTCACAAACAATTTGCGTAGTTTTTGTTTCCATAAAAGGCTTCCAAACGATTTCTCGCCATCGTTCAGCGATTGAATTTCACAACGACTATTGTCACAGCACTACCAGCATTATAAACTGGAAGTCATCAATGAAAAATCACTATCGGATTTTCGTTTTTCAGTCTGTCAATGGTTGTATGCAAATGGGAAATGCTAATCCGAAAGGTACTTTCTTCTTTCAAGCCGCAGAGCAGTCGATAACAGCCGATTCTCATTTTCTTGACTGCTACATTTACTGTGTAAAAAAAAGGACGAAAGCACGCAAAGTGAAGAAAATTTATGGAATTGACAAAGTTGTTGTGCACAAATCAATTGAAATCTTGGAGAATTGAATAGTGATAGAAATTCTTTCATAAATTTGCCAAAATACTGAAATCAAATCGAATAAATTCGAAGCAAAACAAATAGGCCTTTAGAAATGCGAAAGCCTTCATCAGATGATTCAATACAATCGACGCATTATGTTTACAGCCGATTGTTATTATAATCTTTGCTCCACTGAAAGCGTCATAGTTACGAATCAATGTTAATATTGAAGAGGATCAGTGTTTTGCCACCAATTTTCATTTCAGCGAATCAACGATTTTGAACCGAATTTGTAGATTTAATTATATCAGTGAGAGACTCTTAAGAACGTCTTACATCTTTGCTTCAAGTAGTAAAGTTACTTTTGAATGCCAAAGTTGTGAAGAATTAATAAACCTTTATAGACGAAGGGCGAAATGGGAAGAGAGGAATCGAACATAGAATAGAAAATCTAAAAATAGATTGAGGAAACGAGAAGAAGATCAGAGAGAATCGAGGAAAACAGCTTAAAACAAGACAATAAAGTTGTTACATAAAGGGGTAACGGAAAGTAAGACTAGAGCAAGATAACATTAAATGGATATCAACGAATTGTATAGAGCATTCGGAAGTGAATATTAACTTGTGCAACAACAAAAATAAATAGCGATTGAAATAATGCAAACAAAGCAATAAATAAAGCATATCGTAGTGTTTGTAAATGTTTAATAACGGCGTAGATATCCAGCTAAGCTTTAAGTTGTATGCTATGCTAATGCTTATAAGGCTATGCTAATAAAATTGTGTACACTGAAATGTGAAATTATAGGATAAATAAACAAATGATAAAGTGAAAGAAAATAAGATAAACGAACAGTTAAATAATAGTAGAAGGATGAAAAAAATAATATAGAATAGATTGAGTACACCACTTATGCAAACAAATAATCTTCTGTTCCAAGCCGATAACCTCTTTTGATCTTCACAATAATCACCCACTCTCGTTGGAGTCGGGTTGTTGTGTGTCTGGCGGTCGGTCACAGATGCATGCTCGTCGATTGAGTCGTCCAATGCTAGCGTTATACTTATGAACAAACTATTCATTAGTGCAATTCTAAATAATGGAATGCATAGCGTATCCATTTCGACGATAAATAACTCAGAACACAGCCTCTGATTGTAGTGGTCGTGAAAAGAGAGGAACTGGTTGTGCGATAACGGAAAAAAACTAGCAACTTTGTTAGCTCGACTGTTCGGTCTTTACAGGACAACTGAGCATTCTGCTTTTTTCAACCTCAAAATTTTTCTCCCTCTTCTTGCAAAGTACGCTTTCTTGCAGAAAGAGAGCGACCCGTCGCATTTTTGGGGCTAAACCGGCCCCCCTCCCCCCCCCCCCCCCCCCCCCCCCCCCCCCCCCCCCCCCACCTGCCCGGCGCGAGGATAAGACGACATACCACCGAGATGGAACTCTGTATATTCTGAGCCAATTTCAAAAATTGCTGATATGTGACTCTTCTCCAATTTTTCAATAACTAAAGATGAAGCGATCGGATAATAAGAACTACCAAAGGCGCTGATGCTAATGGTATGTTACCTTAAATTGTGATGCTGATTTTGATCCGAAATGAGTTTCTCAACATTAGGCACACATCCACCCTGCAGCCGTGTAGCTACTCAAGGAAGATTACGGACTTTTAGTCAAGCAGTGGAGTACGATTAATGATGCCACTGATTGCTTTCAGGTTGTCAGTAAAAAAGGAACGTTCGCCTTTGCTTAACAGTATCTTGTTGAAGTAGTGAATATCCCTCCGCCGATAGAGTTGTTTTCGTTCTACAACTACATGCAAGGATATACTAAAAGTTTCGTCATAACGCATATGCTATGATTCGTCTTCTTATAATAATCACTTTTATCTGGAAAGTTCAAATCCCGACAAAAACGATGACAATCAACGATACCACTCTGACTTCAGGTATTTTGATTATAACGTTCATACGCTTTTAAGTGTATGGAAGAATGCTCTAAACGACCAATTCCATCGTAGATAACAGTCGAGAATTAAAACAACAACTGTCAAGAATCAAAACAATCTGTTTATCCAACACGTGAAGAAATGTGAGGAATGCACTACAACAATGATATGAAACGCACCCTTTTCCTTTAAAGCAATAGCATTCATAAATAAACCAAACACGAAGAGAATAATGCCGGAAACAGACGTTCTTTACTCTCGTATGAATTTGTGGAAAAGAGCACTGTTTCATTCGAGGGGCTCACAACACCCATCTCAATCGTTCACCCTCTTCGGCTGCCAATAATAATAGCAATGAAAAAAATGCGAAATATGTTTTGGAAGACAAAAATTCTTTTTAATGTGATCTTACTCTCTGCTTCATTTTTATACACAATAACAAGCTTGTTGCGCATAAATGCATTATGTAAAAATTGTGCCCATGATTTCTACGTCCATATATCTTTGTCTTATTCTGAAGACGGCCTCCGTTCAAACGAGCACAATAGTATACTTCCGCATACTAAAATTTTGTTTCAAGTAAGCAGAAGTACCCTCAAGTTACAACTTTGCAAAGAAGCGAACGTACTTGTCGATAAAATAACACGATGCCAGTAATTCCAATCATCATTTACGCACCGATTCGTTTATGTTTGAATACTGCTCAAAGAAAACATAAGAAGTAACTATAATCGGTACTGCTTGTCTACGGTAGTATAGCTTCGAACTATAGCCGCGTTTATCCGATGTCACATCGGCGATCAGACATAAGTGCGAGAAGAAATAAAAGTGGTAAGTGAAGCGAGCAGGACGGACGTGAAGCTTGAAGTCTCGCTATATGCGCGATGGCACCTTTACATCATCTTACTAGAGCAACAGAGTAATGGACGAGAATTCATGCCAAGATTGAGAGAGTTCGGGGTTCAAAAGCCCTCTGCTTCCTACGTTTATCAGTTCAGTCCCTCTTTTTATAGGAATGATGCCCCACACTCTCAAATCATTTCGCGAATTCGTGAACGTTAGCATTCCGAAACAGTAAGTGCAGTTCAAACGCGTCCCATTCAACATCTCGCATCGTCATAAGACATTGTCGTAGTGATGCCACTGTACCAAACCGTTGTTGTACCTCTCACACTCTACTTTTACCAATAGCAGATGTAGTACAGTACTGTACCAAACTAAAGTATAGGAGAGCCTCATTTTCGGGAAACGATGGAGGAATAATTTTTTTTTGGGGGGGGGGGGGGCGGAACTGCAAGTACATTGCACCACTTTTTCATTGCACTTCTACTAAAAATGCACTTCATTCGAAAAATCTCGTTAATGCGCTTTTGCAGTTTTTCAGTTTGATGGTCCCGAAGTAATGCTATTATTTGCTGTGTGGGACGAACTCTTCATTCGCAAACTTGGGGCTGCATTTCCTGTCCTAAATATTCAATTAGATCAATAAAAATGAGTAACCTTGTTTTTCTTGTGCTTAGAATTGTCTTTGAAAGGGTATTCTCTTTCTCATATTTGAAATTTTTATACCTTCATCTTTTATATGAGATTTGTTTTATACTTCATGCCAGCGAATGCATTTTCCTTCTAAGGGTGGCATTTAATGGTGATCCTATACAAAATCAGACCTGCAACTGCAGGTGTATGAAGAACAAATGAGAGTGCAGGAAGCGGAATTTTTGTCCAGTCTTTATTTCTTGAGCATACCCTTATCTTCGCAGCATCGTGCTGCCCCTAACATCGCAGTTGTTCAAAATGACTGGCCCTCAATGTGCACAAAAACAAAGTAAATATCGTAGATTATCTCAATCGGTGCGGAATTGCGCAGTGTTCCAGGAGAGCTCTAAGTGTCCAAGATGTGATGGACGCAAATAAGCAGCCTGACTACGAAAAATCCTATAAAGATTTGAGAACACGGCACGAAACTGAACATGCCGAACCGATAAAAGCATTCAGCGATCAGAAACGGTCCGCAAAGTGAAGCATGCCGTCAACGACAATTGGGAAGGTAGGAAGCGAATCCTATGAAGCAGCTCAGGGCAGCGCAGAAAGGAAACGGCGCATAAAGGTTTTCCAAAAGCTGACGATTCAATCCAATACGTCGCTAAGCACGTTTTTTAGCCAGGATTTTCGCGAGTATTCAGCTGTGTTGGATCCGCGATTCATCCGCCCCTCCTAAGTTCCCGAGCATGCCTTGGAGGGACCATTGGAAGATATCAAGAAGATTGTAGCAGGTGCGAAAGCGTCGGTTCGAGCTCCGTCGCTGTTGACATTCGGAGCGAAAGGTGTATCAATGATTCATTTATTGCCGCAAAGATCCATTAGGCTGGGGATGAATCCGCAAAAATGTCTTTATAGGTTTGAAGAAGTGTCACGGAAATGATGCACAGGAGGCTGAACAGATCTATCTTGAAATCCTGGATAGAGTGGGCACCGATCAGTTGTCGACATATAGTTTTAACTGTCTCAAACGCAAATACAGTGTGCATCTTTGAAAATGAGTACGAGGTACTGCACGCTGAAGTAAGAAATACAGATTCTAAACAGACAACTACAATAAGCAGCTTACGCATCGGAGATGGTGGTACATATTCATGCTTTGATGACGATATGCCGAATTCGATTAAGATGAAGCTGGTGATTTCAAAAAGACAGAAAATTTGATAGCAGGTAGTTTGTGGGCAATTTCTAACGGCTTAGTTGCATAACTCACATATTACAGCATGTGCTGGCAGGTGGTCCGCGGACAGTCGGATGTCAACTTAAGCTCGGTGTGCTAATAAGAGTAGTACGGAAGTTCATGATAACACACGACTGAACAACCGCATTCGGGGTCCGGATTGAATTCAATCTGAACGTTTTAGTAGTGATTACTGGGTTATATATCATTTTTGAAAGTCGATAGGAACGCAAATAGATTCTATGCATAACAGCACGTGGTGGAGAGGGTAAGCGGAATTCATCTCCTCCCGTCTCCTCAAGGGAATGTGACTCGTGTATTTGCTTGGTGGCTAGTATATATATTGCTGCGAAAAAAATGTCCTGAGTTTATTCCGATCCCTTTGTTTCCGACTTCACTTTCCATTCTGCGGTGCATTCCCCAATTCTTATGCTTCATGCTGCTACGATCCATTAATGTTCAAACAGCATCGACGTTTCAACTGTTTCAGGTTCCGAACCTTGGCATATTGTTTTCCTCCTACGTTCGTTTTGCAAACTTCCGGAAACTTATTCCTTTTCAAATACGAGTTGTCTACGTGTAAAATTGGACGGTGGCCGTCTGCTTGATCAGCAGATGCCGCAAAAGATTTCCGGCGTTTCGACAGACGCCAGATGAGCGTGAACAGTTCGCTTTAGCAACCTTAACCCATAAAGAATTTCATCTGCTTCATTTTTGATGAAGAAAATGCTGATTTTATTCTGAAGTTTGTTTCAGTGGTTTTTGAATCTCTTCAGTCAATGTTCGTATTAGTCTCTCAGCGATCAAGCTATTTCAATCAGTGATAACACGGCTTCGTTATATTCATTTATAGTGTGACTTTTCCTTTTCTATCCCTGTGTATCAAGAAAAACCCAATGCACAGAAAGTACAGCGTTAGTATTGTACTTTTGAGGCCAAAATACGTGGCGCAGTATTATACGAAATTGAATCCACAAGTAAATTATAGACAGAGTATTTGGAGAGGTGGTAGAAGCACAGCATTACACCGAAAACTTTCGTACAATGGCATCACTACATCACTCCACCCCCGCATGTACCCTGCGCTCACTATCGCAGTGAACCAGTCGCATACTCCTGCCTTCCCACGACCACTCTGCTTGTTGTAACTCGGTCTTTCCTAACCATGAGTGATCATCCCAATTCATATCGTATGCGAAACACTTAGTCATTTAACAAATCCAATGACTTTATTCGTTATATTCAGCAAGTTGCTGTAACGACGATATACAATTCATTAAATTCACATGTTGCCAGCAAAGGCACGTAAATGCATATCATGACTGCCCAGACAATAGGACTCAGATCCGGTGAACGTCACAAAAAGTCTGGATGTAGAGATGAGGACATGAAAATCTAGTGCCAAAATGAGTGATAAAGGAAACATTCGTCTACAGTTTCCCAATAGCATCACAGACGTAATAAAAAAGAGACAATGCAACAGCTTCTTTGTAGATTTGAATAAAAAATAGAAAGTTCAAACCTTCTGCAAATTATTACCAAAAAATTAAACTACTCAAAAATTCTATCTAAATACGCAGAATTTAACTTCATTTGCACACATCCATGTATTTTGCGATCGAAGAGTCAAACCTTCAATATAGAGAATCGAAGAAAAAAAACCGAAATACGTACCACCAACTTCCACAAGTCATTCATTCAAGGGTAAATGTTAGTGCTGTGGTGCGATGAGTGCAGCATACACGTGCACCGTTCAATACCATTACTGCTACTATGTGCAGTAGCAACGAGCGATTATTACGCTGCACTAACTGCTATGCACGCGTATCAATACGCACGCGTACGCTTCGTCCATCGTACCATAATGCCAGCTGTACCTAGACTACACTTTTACACTGACAAAACATAAAAGACAAAGAAGTAAGATTTTGAAGAATCCATCCAACGTCATTTTCAAAAGAACCTCCATGAGTGTGTGAAACAAGTTTGAGGAAGAGAGAAGATCGCTTCTCAAAGTCAATGTACCATTAATGGTACATAGATAAACAAATCTTCGAAATATCAGAACAAATTAGCGGACGAACTGCAAATCACAGCGGAATCACAGCGACGTAGAGGGCTAAAAAACATTCTCTGCGAATAAGGAATTTAAGTTCTGCGTTGAGATGTGGAACAATCACTGCTGAGTTCAGAATAAAATCCAAAACGCTAAAAATTGCGAAAGGATTATCTAACAGCTAAAATGAACAAATCAAAAGCCAGATTGAGGCCAGAGTGAGAGAAAACAATGTGCTATTTGCAATAACATAGTCGCTTTGAGCATATCCTCGAATAACCGGTTCACTTCAAGGTGAATCCATTACGACCAAAACCTCTTCAAACTCGCACCCAATCCGATTCGATTAGATCCATTATACAACCAAGAAATGTTAAATTCAGCCAGGGTCCCTTATTATTAAAGATCTCACAGAACACCTCCTTACCCACTAACGATCATGGAGATTGTAAGATTGAAGATGGAGCGATCGATAACGCGCTGAAGAGTCCGAATGATTCATCGAAATAAGCCCAAATATACGAAAACCCTCTCTCTGGGCTAACGTTATCAAAATAAAACAAATTAATTCATTGTTGAATAGTCTCCTCAGCACATTCAATGCTCACTATCGCTTTAAAAATGAATCCAATATGCGGAAGGGATAGGCCACCTATCACTCTGTTCTCTTTATTATTCAAGTATTTTTCCTTTGCACCTACCTCTTCCCTTCATTTTTCTTTGCTCCAGTGGGATATCTCCAAAGGTCTCTCTTCAAAGCTCCAAACGAAGAAGTTTGCAAGTAGCAAGGTAGCATCTTCGAACTTGACAGCAACCGATAAAAAATCGGAATCAAGGAAAGGCAATTTAAGGCATTGAAAAACACGAAGCCTGGTATCAACCAACCAATCAGTTCAGAAATCGGATTGACATTTTCTGTTCGATGTCTGTTTTCTCCATTGCCTAAAATTCAAGCAAAATCACGATGGGAAAAAATCACGGCAGTCGAGAAAACTAATTGTAATGAAAATTGTAATGAAAATCTATGCGCTTTTGGAGGCTTTTAAAAGATTTGAAAAATACTTTGCATTCCTACGAACTGCTATTGCTTGCTAGTATTTATTTAAAATCCGCACCCTGACCAATGGAAAAGGCAACGACGCATATGGCGTTCACTGTTCAACACTACCGTCACAAGCACCTGCACCTCTTTCACGAGGACTCCTAATTTTATACTCGAACATCGTGTGGGTGTTAAATTTTAAGTGATATTTCTTCAGAGATTCAACACGCTCCCAACTCTCGAAAAAGTAGCTCCTCCAATCGTCATCTAGTTTAAAAATTATTTCCATCCCTCATTTATACAGAAATAAAACTAATTTTGCAATGTTTCTGCAATAAAAGCATTCAACGTGAAACTGCACACTGCACAAATTGACTTTGTTACACAGATCTCGACGAAGCCTAAGTGAAGATAAAACAGAACAACAACTAACACGACAGAATTCATCGAAAGAAATCCTTCCATCGTTATCAAGATCTGCCTCAGTTATCGTTCGGTCGGCAATGCTGTCCAACTGAAACAAAATCCATCCGCATATACTCTCACAAAGACAATCGACGGGCAATGATAAAGACCTAATCAACTGATAATGACTAGAACATAATCGAATTGATAACAACAACCCTAATCAGACTAGTAACATCTGCTTGCATCATTAATAGAGAAACACGCTCCGACAAAAAGGATTTAACGATTATCACAACCAGTTCTTCCGCCCGATGAAAATGGACATGACGAAATGCACAAATTGCGCCTAAAGAAATTAAAAAAGCTTTGTATGTTAGTCTTCTTATGTTCTTCGTTTCCTTTCCTCTCTGCCCTTTCCTGTCCCAGCGCAATTATTTCAAATGAAGGATATGAAACCGAGGCAAGCTTGTCGAAATGGTCAACACAAACCTGTTCAGGGGTAATATTTGCGCCAACCATCATATTCAAAATCACTTTAAATTCGTCTCGTGTTATGTATCCATTCTTATTCAAGTCGTACATCGTGAACGCAACTGAAATTGCGACAATACCCAGCACAACAACCGATAAATGCCCTCCGCTCACTTAATCAGGACGTTTCATAGATCGCTAAAAAAAGAAAACAGTCGTAACAATGCTATCATATCAAACTCGCTCTACTGGTCGTGTAGGTTCTTCACGGAAGCGCTTTTCTGTGGTACGACCGATGCAAAATGAAAATAAAACGTTGCATACTTTTCAGCGTTTCTAAGGGATAGTGAAATAGCCTTTGTCGAGGACAACTCAAGATGAAAGATCGCCAAGCGAGTTATCAAATGATGCAAACTATATCTCTCAAAGATTGCAATTCCAGCTTCAGTGATTTCCATGTTGGTACTATCTGCCAAACACAAATAGGAAAAAGACAACTCTTTAAGGCGTTTCATAAATGCGGATTTGCAAATGCGCATAAAAACTGTCACTATTCATACGAGCCTGCAAATTAGTGAGAACTCAGAAGATGTCAGAAGAAGTGTTCAACTTCACTTAATTTGGCAAGTGCGATAAACAAAAAAGGCACGTCTGATGATCAAAGACCAATAGTGTAAACAGTGTAACAAGGCAAATAACCAGTGAATTCCAACAAGAAGAGTAAACTATAGATAAACAGCTGAAAAACTAAAAGAAAAACCGCATCTGCAGTCGCAATGTTCAACTGCACTAAGAACAATCTTAAATCACCATTGCTGTCCGATCTCAGCACTACCTTCAGTGTTAAACTCGATCATGTAAAAGAATATGACCTTGCACTATAATAAACCACTTCGGAAATGCCAAAACTGAGATGAGATTCTAGAAAGTCGTATCGATGGTCATGCCTAACAAATGGCTTGAATAAACCCGCTCGATAAATGGTGCCAGATCCGATGCTCTTCTAATATGACCACAATTAACAATCTGAGAAAGGACGGGAATTTGAGGCGCAGGATATGAAAGGAACACTGCAACACTCCGACAGTCAACATGGCCAGACAATGTGCTCGTCACTGTGTCACTAACGTCAAACTAGTTTAATATCCAAAAATACCGAGGCGTCATTCTCATCAGTTCTATGCAAGCGGATCGTCGTCAACAGATCACGATTATATCCGTAATATTGTTTGAGCTTGACTACTACGGGCCTCGAACCGACAGCAGTGGATATACTGCACCCACAGCTTGGCCGACCCTCATTGGCAGATGCCATTTCAGATTACGAAAAACGAACTAAACGATCTCAAAGTAAATAGAATTCAACAAAGCTTGTTAAGCTCACATTTCAGCTTCTCGTCACGACTGTTCAAAGAGTTCTCTTTGCCTTTGCTGGGAGGCCTGAAGTGTGCCAAAACGCGAATAAACTCTCGGAAATTGATCTTCTGCTCCGGATCATCTCTGCAACGAAACAACGCCGCTCTCTACAGAAATTTGAAGACGAACTTATTGAAGCATTCAGCCATTTGCAAAGTGATGAATGTTCGCAATTTGCATATCACACCAAAATTTGCATGAACTGTAAATCCACCAGATGGCACACATTCTTAAACCAATATGAGTAACTCGAAGGAATCATTTACGGTGCAAACATAGGGGGTAGCCTTATATACTAATTACTCGTTATGGCAATTGACTGGTTAGAATTAGTGCAGCTGCAATCCATATCGACAATACACCTGCAACTACTGCTCATTTAGTAGCAATACAGAGCTGCAACTACGCCAACAAACATTACTATCACCAACATTGACATCTTTCATCCGGCAAAAGCCAGTACTTCAGCTGCACAGCCAAACGATCGAGTATTTCCCTAGAATTCAGGTTATAATAATCAGCGCGATCGATTCAAAGACTTGCTAAACCTATTAAAACGCCAAAAAAATTAAGCAAATGGCATCATCCCATCTATGACGAAAATCTGTGGCTCTTGTGTGATAGAAAAAGATGACAGTATCCACGCGCGAGCATTAGATAGTCCGAGAGATCTTAAATATCGATGATCCACGATATGATTAAAGCGATATTCACTGCGTATAAATGAGAGACGCACGTTTCTGTGAAGAAGGCATCAACAATTCTGTCGCCGAGTGGATTAATCGCCAACTCAGGAATCCTCAAGAAGTCATCTCGCTCAAGATAACCGCGCCCTGGAATAGCAAAATATCACTGAATGCCTCATTGACAACAATGAAACAAAATAAAACAACATTGAAAAATTAAACGCCTTTGAAGAAAACGATAAGCAGCAACTGCTGCCACCCCACAAGAAACACACGCAGTTTCCGGTGAGCTGGTTGACTTCGTATTGAAGGACTAAATCTTTTTAGTATGGGTATAAGTGGTCAGGCAATATTTTCATATGATATGCTTAAGTATTTTTACCAAGACCGGAAAAAACACTTCCTTCAAGCCGCAAAGACGAGCGTTACGCTACTTTATAACTCCACATATCCCTCCCCTCATGCAAAAGGTGAAACAACCTCTGGATATCTTTCAGGAAAGAAAATTAACCGTTACATGTAAATTTAACAATATCTAGTTTCAGTTTTTCTCGTTACTTTTAATGATGTGCCATCTGCATAGGTGTTATATTTAATCATTTCCTTAATGATCAGGAATTAGTAAACGACCTCACGAAAATGGTTCGATTAAGTGCTCACTGAAATAAATCTTATTCTTATTTATAAATATTCAAGCACGCGGCTAAGAATATCATACTGGCATCGGATTTGAATCTACTTTGAACTACTAACAACTGACAATAAACCATAACAAAATTTGCTGTTCTAGAGGACGATATATCACGAAATATCAGCGAATCGAGTTCGAGAATGTCAGAATAGGAGGGAAAAAGGAGCGAACCTTGCTTGTCGAGAGATAGAAATCGACTATATAATCGAACAATCTGATTGCGTGAAACTGAAAAAAAGGAACGCAAAAATAACGGTGGATCAGTGCCAGAAAACGTTGGATACAGCCTTACAAACAAAACTTTTAAAGAAACATGACGGCATAAATGAAAAGAAAAACAAGTTTGCACAAAATTTTGCAGCTTGCTACGTCATTTGTGCCTGAACAGCTAATTCTGTTGATCCCATGGTCGGATCAACAACCTAAACACCTCAAACTCTCAATGCCGTTGAAACGAATTTCAAGTTTTCAAGTTCATACAGCCAGTGAAATTGGGTAACAACTTCAGCAGAAACACTCCCGCTCATGCTTACTATATTCTCGCAACAAAAGTTTTAGCCTTCGAAGAAGTATCATTTACTGATTCATAGAATTAGCCTAAAGAAACTTAAGTTTTGAACTCGACGATTAACAAATGAATGGAAAGATGAATAAGTATAACTAACATCCAGTTTCCCGTGCAATCGCCATTATCTCATCCTCCTGCAGCATAAGTGAACTGCTATTTCCCATTTTGCATACAACTTTTGATAGGTTCTTGAAGGAAGTCAACGAAATTGACAATCACACTTGCAGAAGGGAGTGGGAGAATGAGCGAGTGGCGAGCTGAAGCTTCATTAATTGCAGCAAAGTTATATCCGCTCAAAGGTAAATTAACGCGATGAATTTGAATTGCGTCGGTTACTTTCGAGCAACAAGCAGAGTACAGCAGAAAAGCCATATTCAATTTTCATCACAAGTTTCGTTTGCCCTTCGAAAGTTCATTGACACTTCACCGTATCAATGCTTACATAACGCCCGTCCTGCTTTCAAATCAAAACTCTATCAAATTAAAGTCAGCCATGCTATGAAGTGTCTTAGGAAATGTCCATTTTAAGAATAACAAAGATGAAACTCCTCAAGTGCTGAAAGGCGTCATAAAGCACGGCAAAAGAAACATCTAAGCTGTTATGGCATGTCTCAAAGCAAAAAACACCTTAATAATGCCGATCATACTCATCAAGTGCTCAGTTGTTCCTAAAAGAAAACAGTACCTCTCAATTCATTCAAAGAAGCAAGAAAAAACGATCGCTCCTAAATATGAGATACCTAATATCATAAAGCTCTGATTCCTTGAAAGTTGAGGTGAAAGAAGATTCGCATTCAGAAACTGCAAATAAAAAGCAATGAGGTTTTTTCCTGGCAATACTAGCATCACTGCTTGTAACATTACAACAGCAACTCCCACAAAATGTCTTTTCTCTAATCTCCAATTGTCATTTTCATGATGAAAATAAAATTGGGCGAAGAAGAAAAGCATCGAAAACGTCACCACGATGACGAATTGGATCACGTCATAAACTTTTCTCGCCAAATTCAGAAAGGTTCTCCTATTAGAAGATCAGATAAACCACTCAATTCTTGGTTTTTTAATGGTTTCGCAAATTTAAACCACAAATGCCCTCAATTTTTCAGAAAAGATTCCAAACGGCAATCGAGCATTCGGCAAGTTTGTGATTCACATAAGAGAAAATAACACAACGAACAAAGTCAACAACTTTGCAAAAGTCGAATGCAAATCACATTCACAGTTAAATACCGTAAATGAATGTAGCGAAATGTTCAACCAGAATAGACGCAACTTCGACACTCCACTGAGACATTTGCACTTTACATTTGAATTCAGTGTCTCTTGTAAATTTTAATGCGCGAATTAATAACTCTGCGATATAACCATCAGATTTTATAACGGTTGCAATTTTCCGAAATTTCAACCACTTTGCTCAGTGCGCCGTATTCAAACGCAAAGTTCGAACTTAAGAGATTGCGTGCCCCTCTCACTTTTGAAGACACAATTCGGCGAGATAATGGAGATAGGCAAGGCTCATCACGTGACTCAACGTTGCAGAGCACGGGCTCATCACGTGACACCTGATGCAGTTCAAGTACTGTCACAACACATAAGATCTGCACTCCTTGGATCTGTACGTTGGTGACTAGCGCTCGATGTGCTCCAGGCGACTGAAGGAATGGAAATCTTTGCTTGCAATAACTCAACCCCTAATCCCCTCTCCCTCGCAACAATTACAGTAATCACCCTCTGCAAAATTTACGATTATCCTATAACTAAACACCCAATTCGAAAAATGAACCATTAATTAATTTCAGTGCGGCTCATATTCCCAGGAAATGACAGCAATAAAATGCTCAGAACATAAGTGTTGTCTCTCGACTTCTATTTTACTTTTCAAGGAAATAATCAAAACATTAAAACACAATGAGATGTTAAGGTGCTGCACTTGATTCTTAAAGTTGAATAGAGATCGAATCAAACTGGCACATTTGCAATGCAGCAACAATTTTGTTGTTAACAGATATGGCCTGAAGTGAATTAAGTTTTGAGGATGATGCAAAACCAACTGAGATGAATGCAATTAAAAGGAACTAAAAACATCATTTAATTTACAAAGCGCGCGAAGCAGAATAGAAAAGCATCGATAAAAGGTAGTGAAAAGGGTTGGTCGTGTGCGCAAGGAAGGGGAAGGGTGAGGTGAGGATAAAAGGAGGAGAGGGAGGGAAGATGAGACCTCAAGCAAGATGAGTGCAGAAATGTGTCACTGCAGCTGTCTCCATCTGCATTTTCGCATTCTCCTCTTCTGCCCAGTCATTTCCGCAAGTTATCAACAAACAACAATTCTTCGGAATGATGCCTTTACGTTTTCAACAATTCGAAGACTTACAGAAACCCTTCATCAAAGATTCGTTTTTCCTTTGTGGCCGGACCGGTGTGAAATACAAAATCGGTCAGTGTAAGACGCTCGCAAACTTGTTTCATCTTGGAATACTTAGAACTTTTATACCCAAACTGACGAATCAATATGAGAGACGACAATTAATGTCAGCCTAAGCGGTATGTCATATTCTTCAAATCGTGTAACTCTAGTCGCAATGCTTCAGCAAGCAAATCTGCGAAAGCGAATGAACAGAAAACGAGATAAAAAACGACTGAAATTGTGATAATGAGCAACGACGTCACAATAACAAACTCTTTACGATAAAGGCATAAGCTGCCACTAAAAATCATAATCACTGTCAGATGAAAATATTGATGTTGAATCAGCCTTCAACAATACAGTCGTTTTTGATTGGTTACTCAACAAGTAACATCAACAACATCATTGAAAAGAACAAATTTCCGTTAAAGTATAAACAAAACAAACACATGAGGCTAGCATCGATACAGTTCCTCAAGGGGTTTCCCTCATGCACTTAAAGTCCATTTGCTGAACCCCATTCTTCAACTCTCCCATCTACAATAATGAAATAAGTAAAACTGATAATGATAATATTTTGAAAATGGTTAATACCGAAAAGACGATTGCGACTAAGTCACAATTAACAACACACTGCTCGAGAAGGAAGCGACGGGCCCACAATGGCTCCGCAGAGTGTGTTCTTCACCGCGCTCGAGCAAAGGCGAATGTCTAAACCAGCAGAGTCGATAGTTCAAATTGTCCACCATGAAAAACTCGTCACGACAGCACACCTAATGTGGGCAGCATCAATCAAAAACGAACTCCTAAATTCTTTCGAACGCTGATTCCCACTAATCGCAACTCGCCTCGACGGTACTCACTTAACCATTTCAGGTGGCAGTTGTTACACTTTACAAAATTGTAACTGATCCTGCAATGATTAGAACTACGCATCATCGAGGAAATAACACAGATAATATAAATGACAATTACGAGTGAAAATGATGGAAATTTGAACAGTAAAAAACGTGAGTCGGATTGTTTAGTGAGACGAAGGTGACCGATAATAACGATCGTTTTCTTATAGGCAGTGCAAGTGGGAGTGAATTAGGGAGCTTCTGCTTGCTAGGTGAATGCTGCGATACAGCGCTTGTCGTGCAAGCGAATGGTCGAGGATTTCCATCCCGTCTGCTGATTTACTGGTCACAAAACGATGGTTACGTTCCAAGTTCGAGTTCGACTTTCAGTTCTTTCTAACACAAGGCGTTAAGTATGTCTGATGATAAGTGAACTCAAAGCAAGGAAACATCGAATGTAGTGGCCAATTGAGATCATAAACAATATAAAGAGACAATCAACATAAGCAAGAACGATAAATATTTTCGACAGATACGCAGAAAATTGGACTTCGATGCTTATTCAATGAGAATCAGAGGCGCGACAGGGAACAAAACGAAAGAGGAATCTGAGCAATAAAATCGTCCATCCGAAATAGAAATATTCTATGATAGTAACCTCTACTTCTACCATCTAATTAGTCCCATTCGCTGTTAGTTTCTCCTAAATTGCTAGCGCCGATTTAAATTGGACCACCACACATCGTTTCCGCGCTGAAATTTAAGATGAAGAGAATTAAGGCAAATTGCTGCTTCAAGAACAGACGCTAAAGACTCAGTGCAACGCCAAAAATTATGAGGAAAGTGAGGAAACAGAAATTATTGGCTGAGTAAACAGGTAGGTACCTAGCAATTTTTAAACCAGTTCCTCCGTTTTATTACTTCATAATTCACTTATACTACATTTACGTTCTCCACCTCAACAGAACAAAATTTTGCACCGAGCGCCTCCTATGTGCTCCACAAGTCGAGCTCTATCCCTTAACGATAATGATTTAAAGAACCAGTTACAGCCATCTGAAACTGGGTGAATGATGCCATATTCGGAATAAAGCGGACGATGCAGATGGGCACTCATCGTGGTGTGTTTCATAGTGGGCATGCATGCGCTACACAGCAGCACTTGTTGTGCAACGCTTATCGCTCGTGTGCATATGCTTCTCCCATAGCCCTATAATGCCCAATTGGAGTGAAGATAACTGAGCTTTCATACGAGTTTACTTTCTCACAAAATGATATATGCAAAACAATGATTGCACAGTCAACATATAAACGACAATCCCCTCCCCCAAGAGCAACTTATTTGAGAGTAAGATGGGTGGCTAGTATTCCATAGTTCCCCAGTGATCAGTCATAATCGATCGATAAACAAGAAAATTTCTATAATTTCCATAATTTTGGACGGAATCATATTCAACGACGCCACAATTTCCGTGTTTCTTTTCTTCAAAACCAAATCTGATCATTCGTAGCAAATCTTTCCACCTAACCTAAGCTTCATTACAGACGGTTCATGGCAACTTGCCAATCGTCAACCACAAATGTTCACCCAAACAATGAACCGCAAATCGCGATTAAAATAGTGGGCCACAGAAATGCTTGCAAAATATTGCAACAGGAGGGTGGTGGGGAGAAAAGAAGAACGTCCCTATCTGATCTGAACATACAAACGAGGCCTAACCTCTACTTGTGTGGCAAATGAACATAATCGAGTGATAAGACAAATTCATAGCGCCGCAATATGATTAATTAAACAACGTCCTCAATGTAGCGAAGTGTCAGAAGCTTATAGAAGATAAATCATAGGAATTGACGACGTCAAAGTGTAAGAACACAACTCATTCTCGTATAAATCATTCTTAGTTCTATCGCTCAAACCATCACACAATAGTTAAGTCAAGAAAGCCTGTAAAACCACGAGCATAAAGTATCAAGGCTTACAGCGTTTCCAAGTTCTTACAGCGGACGTTCAATGGCGGAGACTTGGACCAAATATACAACTTGGATCGAAAATTTTTGATGCAGCGTTAGATCTACCGCAAAGTAAACAGCGAACGATGCCACCTGGCATATAACATTTCCCACTAGTGAGCTCGATGAACCAATGCCAACGGCGATCGCAGTTTCTTTGAGAACATTAAAATGACAGTTGTTCAGGTGGGACAAGCTATCGACAGCCACATTATGGAAATCAAACAATCGTCCCTTATAAACGGCTCACGTCATAACCTCAAGTCTACACATGTGTCTCCCTTCATTCACTTCAAATTCTCAACTAATTCTAGCAAGACAAAATCCATTTCAATATCGAATGCAGTTGCCCATAAATTAGAATGTGTTAGATAGTTTAAATGCAGTGAAAACAGGCTGCTGCATGCATATGCATTGCACCTATGATAGAAGAGATGGCTATTAAATGCGCTGAAATGGTGATGATTAAATGACGAATTTCGCCTTTCCCGGCTAAAATTAGTTCCGTTGAACCCACCAGCAGTCAATCTCAATATCCTACTCGAAAAGGAAATGAGAGGCTCCCCCATACAGATGACTCATAAACTTTCGGCCACAGGGCCCCCGTGCCCCAAAGATCCCTTGTCCCACCGGGGTTGCACGGGACCAAGTTCCCGCCGCAAAGGCTCGCATGGGTTTCGTCATCGCTGTAAGCGGATCTCGCCTTCACAAGTTGAAAAGTTCTTCACTGAGTCATAGAACATAAGGAAACTGTGTAAAGCAGTGCGCTGGAATGAGAAACACTGAATGGAAACATGGCGCGTAAGTGTTGTCAAAGGAACATTGCAGCAGACGACATGGGGATATAACGGACACAATTAAGAATCACATTGATCACTGTGCCTTGTGTATCACCGACAGGTGCATTTTGGCACCTTACACGATATCATCGCCAAAGCGAATCTCCTTTCTTCGTAACCTGTTCTTCAAAATTTGCTGTCAGCTATACCGAATAAAGCACGCCATCGCGTAGGCATGAATACGTATCTAACATCTCAGGCCCAACCTCTGCACCGAACAAATTGTGAATGGTTGGCCACAACCGCAACTTTTCCAAAAATGTTTCTACTGCAGCTTTATGCGGAAATGATGCAACGCAATAGCATAAACAATGTGGAAATGGTCGCTTAATAAAACTGGGCGTTTTCCATCCTCCGCCCTCTACGACCCTCTCTCTCATCACCAAAAATCCATCTCCACGTTGGATTTTCAGTGCGCAGAAGCCCTTCGTGGGCGCTGAAAACTCTCTCACCCCAATGGAGGTATGATTCACCGCATCACATCGATGCCTGCCTCTTCCGCCAGGGTTCCTTCCGTACACTTCCATACGTGAAATCGGTTGTTACCCACAGCCATTAGAAAAGTACACTCGAAAAAGTACACTCGCTATACAAACGAACGGAAAACAAATTCATGACACAAGCTATTTGTGCAAGTACATGTGGAAAACACAGGTGAGGTTGTGCAGCGATTCAAAACTTAGGCACGTCGAAATTCCTGCGGCTTTTTCTATGTTTTAGCAAGTCAAAAAAAAAAACAAATTTCAAACACCTCAGTAATCCATACGGAATGCACTACATTTCACGAAAATTTATCAATTGAAGAGCTACAGCCAATATGTTCGATACGCAGAAAGTGGGCCTTTTTGCAGCATAACATCAAAAACGCATATGAAACGAAAGATTCCTGCAGCTCATAGGGCAAATGTACGAAGAGCGAAAGTCTCGCAACCCAAACAGCCATTAGGCAAATATCCCAACCTAATATGTCGCAAACATTTAAGCCAATAACAAATGGCCGGAATGTGCTGCGATCGTTACAACAGCAAGTCACTTTTATAGCATGTACTTGCAACGGAAATCAGCACAGTCGAATAGCACCTCTCCTCACGGCTATAAATTGAGTAACCTAGCATTTATAACATGGGAATGCATGCCTGCACACCGTCTTATTTCGCTTCGTCGGATGCGCCAAATTGGTAACTGCAAACGGCAACTGAAGAGTTTAGTAGACGCAATGAACCGGAAATAAGATAGCACGTGGATATGAGAAGAGAGGAACTGCTCACTTTATGACTGCAATCAACGAGCAAATCTTGTGCACTGCAGTGCCAATATGCATCTTTTACAAGAAACTCATTCGATGAAAAAAGGGCCACCTGGGTTTAGTGGAAAAGCCAGGTAGCGTAAGTTCGCACTTGTTTTACCTTACTAAATAATGATAGTAAATTCGGAAATCTTGAACGGGATAGCTAAAAGATCAACATTCCTCCAAAAGGTCTTTTATGCAGGAAATTGCAGCGGCCATTCTCTACCGGAATTCGTTTCCGCAATTATTGACAATCATATTGCAGAGTTTTTAAGCCTATTACCTATACATTACGAACCCTTAACTTATGCTTTTACTATGCTTCACCTTGAACGTGAACAAAACCACCTATAAGATGTTCCACTTTTATAGCATACAATGCCAATCCTACCGCTCTCCCCCACGCCCATCCCTGTTGTGCAATTTGATGCTCCTTCAAACATTTTTGCAAAGATCGAAGATGGAAATGAACCACGGCTGCTGAAATCAACAACAGTCAACTAAACACCTGAAGAAATTAGTCCAGCAGAAAAGGGAATGCAGATATTCAGGAATGACAGCCCTTAAAGACAACCTAATTCAGGATGCTCACTCATCCATTGGTTGACATAACTGGAGTGTCAATTCCTCAGTCATCGCAGCTAATAACATCTACGCATCAGGACGTTACTTTTACACTCACACATAGTAATACTGATAAAAAAAACATTCGAAACCATCTGCTAAAAAATGGACTGAACGAAAACCTTGCGGACACCGAGCAAGCCCATTAGTCATCCCGTTACATTAGAATGAAATCGATCCCGTTTCCCNCCCCCCCCCCCCCCCCCCCCCCCAAAAAAAAAAAAAAATAAAGGCTCCATCATACACCTCGAAAGCATATTTAAGACTGAAATTTTACAAAAAATTCTGAGGTAATTCTTCACTAGCAACATATGTTGAATTGATGCAATGATCATTTTCACATAGTGGAATGGAATGGCTTGTTGGTTGAGGAATGTGGTGTGGGGCGTCAGTGTATGGCATCACTGACAAATGGCAATCATGTGAGCACAGCTGCCATAACAAACAAATGCCGTCGATACTGCTGTCCGCCACCCTTCATTAACTTCAACATTCCTAACACAACTCCTTATACAGCTTACAAACAAAATACACCCTTAAATCTCGAAACCAATCACAATGAAAACAGTTCTCTTGCTTCCTCATGACAAGAATTCCATAGCACTGCTGGTCGCATTACCCCAACATCATCACAACAGTCGCGCACCCTATTGTAAACGAAAGAAACTGAATTAATTCACATTTATGATCGGTTCAAAACCGATAACATAGGTCCGATTTAATAGCAAACAGTTGTAAGTGCATGCTGTCATAAACACTTCCGGGTTGCATGCGTATAGCATTGATATCAGCCATGCATAATGAAAACAGTCATACAGAAATATGAGACAATTACAAGCACAAGCAGTGAATTTCAACCGTTGACTAAAACAACTAGACGAGCGAAGCAATAACGATATGAAGAGGCCTATTTGGTATTGTTCAAAGTCAATCGAGCATATAATTACAGCGAAAGCAAATTTGAAAAAGGAAAATACGTCAGCAGTGGCGATTAGCACCGACTCAATAAGGAAACCGTTATAAACTGAAAGTTTTTATTCGCACTATGCAAAAATACTTTGATGAGTAACAATCACTCGACATTCAATGAGTATTACAAGCACGCAACATCGTTCAGCACTAGCAACGATATTCGAGTATTCACAATACGAGCAATCTCATAAAACAACCAACACAAAGCAATTCTAAATCTATATACTATATCATCGTTATAATATAATTGAAAGTAATCAACACAACGATTCTATCGGATTTGATGCAAATAAAAAAGTCATTTGATGTTGCCGAAAGACAAATCAGATTGTCGAAAGAAATAAAAGCATCGAGATTAATGTCGTGAATACTTATAGTGGTGTAATTTGACAAATGAGCAAAATCTGAATGACGTCATGAAATTTCGAACAATGAATTCATAACAAAAGTGAATTCCACCAAGCAAGATCAGAAAAACGGAAGAACTCGTAGAGGGCAATAATAAACACATATTTTCTGCCATCCACTAAACACGCCAATTGCTATCCTCACTCAATAAGGCGATATCACTCAACAAATGTTCCGTTCCTCTCTTCGCAGAACTGATAAGTAGGTGAAAAGCAATAACATAACGGAAAGACTCAAAATTGAATCAAAAGACATACCTTCCCAAAATATTCATCCAATTTTTCAAAATAACAAGAAGGGGCTTCACAAGGCTATACAAATAACGAAAACGATGCATCACGAATAAAACAGCGCTCATTAACAAATACAAACTTAAAGTGTCTTTAAAACATCTGGACTGACCAACACATCGCAGTCCCTTGAATATGTCCCTCCCCCCC
>JAARMF010000587.1:0-12710 GCA_022844705.1 Toxascaris leonina | reverse complement strand
CCCCCCCCCCCCCCCCCCCTTCCCCAACAAAATCCTTTTCCTTAAGGACAACATGAAACAGAGATACTTCCACTTTGAGAAATCACATCAAGCAGTACTCAAAATTATCACCAATGCTAACCTGCATCTGCTTTTGCTTCCCATCCCTCTGCACAAGTAAGTCTTCTTGAGAAAGGAAAACTTCTGTAGCTATAGCTGGCACTTCGGTAGAACGCGTGAAAATCGTTCAGTGAAGCTCACCTTTGACATTTGATTCAATCCACCGAACAAGCCAAAAAGGCTAGATCACCCCCGTCACCAAGAAATCCGTCTCAATGAGAGTCAAAACAACTTCAACTGCAACATTCTCATAGCTTCTAAAACTACAAAGAAGAGGACGTCAACGATGCTTCGGAGCAGCACCACGATTCGGATTGTAAACGTCGATGACGGACCGCTCTTCTTCTTCTTCAGAATCCTCCTCTTCTCCACTTTCATCTTCTGAATCTGTATCATCGGCCTCGGAGTCCTCATCGCCAGGTTCGGCTCCTTGAACATATAAAATCAGTCACCCAAATTATGCAAACACATATGCAAGTGAAGCTGCAAAAGGCTTTTGTTTAGCTCTTACTGTTGAAAGGGCATTTTCTGAAAAGAATTCAGTTCTTTTGATGCTCGTTGCTGGATTGCAGAGGATATGATGTGTCCTATTATGATCACTACACGTTTTATGGAAGGATTGCATCAACAACTAAAACCACAAAATTACTGCGGTAATGCGTAAATGCTCTGTTGTCTGGCATTGAGCCGCGATTAAAATAACAGATAACTGTTGCAAAAATAGAGTAACGAAGCGTCGATGAAAACCATAAATACCATCACGATCTTTCCACTCCCGCTGCCTCTTATGCCATGTTCTTTAAAACTAGCACAGTGCGAACATCAAAGTTACCAACAGTCGTATACATGTTGGAAGCGGACAGCAACAATCATCATAATCCTTCCTCATTAAATTCTCATAAATGAGATAATCAACTTACTCCATTGATGTCCACTCTCAATTTTTTCGTCACTTGCTTCTTCACTTTCGTCTTCGTCATCGTCACTTTCACTCGGTGGAAGCATATCAGCATCTATCACCTCGTGCTTTTTACCGCCGCCTACATCACGTTTCGCTTCTCTTGTTAATCGTTCCGCATCGTGTTCAAATCTGTTGATAAATATAAGCAATTACTGTGCAAGCTGCAATAAAATCCCCTCCTTCCCGTCCTCATCAACAGAATTCACTCTCATATATCAGGAAGCGTTCAAGCAAAGAGTGTCATATATAGGAAGATGTGGAGTCGCGAAAAGATTTCAAGAAAAAAGAAAGAAAGCAGATGAGAATCAAACCTCGAAGGCCAAAGTTTCTGCTCTCGAATATAAAGAACATTCTCATCGTCGAGCACGTTCGTTATCTCAGCTTTCACTTTGTCGCCCTCCTCGATTGGCCTTATAAAAACGAACTGACCTCGCCTCACCCATATTAGTTTACGAAATTTTGTCGGCATACTCACTAGATACCTGTCACCTTTCGCGTCCTCAACCTGAAATCCCCAGCCACACTTAATAATCAACAACATCTGCGCAATAATTAAGCCATTGTCCAGAAGGCAACTTTGGATTAACATGAGGCCAACCAGATTTTGCGGTCATATGTTAATAGCTTGAGCAAAACAGTTCTGATTACATCGCAACGAGTGTGGAAGATTTCCTATTTCTGAACTTTGGTACTTGAGCGTCGAAACTATATTATTCCTTGTACCCTTTATTCTCTTTCTCCCCTCTTCCTCTCGTCATTTTCTTCCTAACTTGAAGTCAGGTAAACAAGAATGATGTCCAAATGGTTCGCTTATTGGTGATCAAGGTCCCTCACATTTTGGTAACAGCAATAAGCGATGTTATATATAACGCTGCAAAATTAAGTGATAAAAAGAGACACAACTGCAATCAGCTCGCGAAGTCTCGAAGGGGAGGTCTCATAATTATGAATGACATCGATCAAAGATGTGCACCAAAGGTGGAGGAAACAATGGATAGGGTGGTGAAGAAGGAAACGTCACTCTATGATTCCGACACTTAAAATGCTGCCCGCACTAAAATTTGTGCAACGATTTTGGAAAAGCTGTTAGCCTTAATTCTGTTCCCCTCTTCATATCACCTGTCCTTTACAAGTTTATGACCCCTTTATACCACTGCATTCTGTTTCTCGCAACCTTCAAAAACGGATAATGTGTCCATGATGGCCTCCTTTCCAACGCAATACGACACATAACAGTGTTGAAAATGTATCATCCAATCTTTTCAAACTTTGCTCCTGCCTGGAATCTAAAACATATGATCACATCTCTGTACCTCAGTTTTCGTTTTCTCGCTCGCTCTCTTTTAGTTCCGGTTGGACATACTTACATATCACGGGGTCGAGAGGACTTGTTGATTACTAACAAACAAATCTCTCAACGAAGGCACCTCATGAAGATTATTTCCTCGTGTGCCGAGGATTTGTGCGATGATGTCCTCACGTTGTGGCAACACCAATTCACTCTCCACTTGCTTTGTGACGAAACGACGCTTGCTCGCAACCGACATATTGTTCAATTCTCTCTTTCACTTTGAAGTCGAATCAGGTACCGAAATGTGTTGGATGCACCTGTATTCTCCTGCTAGCCAGAATGCTGCAATCAACATCACATAAACATAGAAACAATAAAGCGCTCACTCATCAACGAAATCCAAGCAACTACAGCATCTAACATAATCAACCAAAAAGCGAACCCGTCTAATATTCAAATGATTCGTACAGCTTCAAGCAGACTGAAGGGCCATCGCTCCCCGCATCATTCAGCTTTGGGAACAAAACATCACTGAAGCGGAGAACGATCGCGTTACCTCATTTCATTGACTTTCATGGAAAACGACCTGATTTGTTGAGATTTTTATATTGGAAGTACTATACAAGTCGGTGCTGCGTACGTTACTCGAGGGAAAGCATTCTAGGGCGAGTGAGAGACTCACAACGCAATTTTTCGACCTGGTGATAATCCGATACTCAATGATTTTTTATTTCAACAATTCTTTCGTTCCAACTTCCCATGACTTTGCTCTAAGGACGCTGCTCAAGACCACATCTGCATTCATGAGGAGTGGCTATCTATGAAACTGTTGGTGTCGCTAAAGTAGCATCTACGATTCTAGCGTAAGTGATATACCGGTCTCCCTAACCACGCCATCCACGATGCATACTGACAGCACCCTCTCCTTGCTTCCTCCCATTTCAGTAGCTTGGGGTGAAAATATTTCGTAAGATAGTCGGTTAAAGGTTCGCAATTACCGTATTGCGGAATTCGCAAGGAAATCTGCACAGGATTCAGAAAATGCAAAAGCAGCGTTCAACAATTCAAAGAAGAGCAATTTCACAACTGTTGGAGCGGTGGAACAAAGCAATACTCGGAGTATCGAAGTATGTTGATACGACGTTTATAGGGTTGGGCGAATATTGCGGTAAATGAAGAAAAGAGAGGATCCGTTGAAGTGTTTCTAATTCTAAAGCTTCGGATGGTTGTAAAGCGGAAGTGTTCGTTTTTCAAATCACTAGGCAAATATTCATAACAATACAAAACAAGCGATCACACTACAAGACGACCGCATCGACAGTTGAGCCATTTAAATCACAACTCTGCACTGCTGTATATGAGTGAATGTGTTACAGCAGATCATTGTGAGTAGCCGCAAGGGGGAACATTGCAAAAAGTTGGGCGGAATGGTCGACGAGTCTTGAAGAGTGGACCATTGAGGTCATTTTTCATGCTACGACAAAAAACGTTTGCCTAAATATCGTTAATAAAGATTTTCACTCGATTATCTTCACCAACCGCATCAATAATATTTCACTACCAAATAAGGGGATCGTGTGTTTTAAACGACGAGAAGAGTGTGTCATGCTGTGATCACCGATCGGTGCAGTGTAGACGGGTTTTGTTCGCCATCTTCGTGCACGCCCGTTTCCTCGTTGCGGTCGCTTCACGCATCACTCCTTATGTCTACCTAAACCATTAATGACCATTTCATGTCTTATTTTGTTTGTTGGATGGTTCGATTATGTCATGTTTGTTTCAGTGCCTTTATTTATATTCGCTGTCTTTGTCTGTCCAATAGTTTCAACTGGAGAAGCACGGAAGCTAGAGATAGAAAATTCGATGGCTGTGGTGTTTCATCGTAGTGTGATCCATAATCGGCGAGACAAGACGTTGGCATTTTAACGTATCAGAAGATATGCATGCTTTTTACGCCGATTCGTTTTTCACTTGAACGGGACAGATGTAGGCGAGTTGATGGGATTATTGAAATACGAAGAGATTCTTTCGTTCGTGTATGGTTTGTCGCTGACTTAAGAAACTATTTAGTGCAATGAGCGAAGTGCAAAAGAAATTCTTCCACATCTATTTTGTGATAGCATATTGCAAGTTTAACTTCAGTGTTATTCGTTGACAGAGTATCGTTGTAAATAGATACAATATAAAACATTCTATCATTCATTCATCAACCACTGCGCAGCGTCTATCTGTCTGTTGATCAGTAATTTGCATACTGAGTGAGCATTCAACGGGTATTTGACTGTCTCAAAGGAACTTCATCCGTGACCGTCAAATTGATCGCTCTTCAGGCAGACATATTCGTATGGTTATCAATGTAGCAATAGACTGGCCGTTCACCTAGCTGCCAGTCATTTTTATGTGTTCCCATCGACTGATATAATTTCTAAAATTGTGTCGTTTAAGTGTTTCGTTGAGTAAAAAAATAGATCGATAAATTACACCTCTCAACGAATTGGCTTCACGCGTAACACCTTCGGATCTAATCAACTACCTTCAAATGCAATTCACTGTGCCACTTTGAACCGTGTAGGTATGGCCGCTGTGCGTTCTGTCCGGTTCAGCGATCTACCTGCAGTAACACATCCTGCGAGTGCACCGCCTGAGCAAGCTGGATGTGCATCGGTGCTTCTGCATCCACCACGTGTCTACGACGATGCTTTGTACAGTCCGTACGATATTTACACTGCAGCGAGCATCGGTGATGCAGAAATTGTTGAGGTTGACAAATTAACGTTGCCTCTGGTCTATGATCCTCTTTTTCTTGTACTCAGTGAGATGCTATTGGGAATTGCTTCATTGAAAGATGCAAATTTGAATAACAAAATATGAACTTTGCAACCAAGATCAGAAGTGTTTTGCATTAGTGATACGTCTCTAAAGATTGTCATATTTTCTGTTGATTTTAAAATGGCTTCTGCAATATTTCCCACAGTTTGATTATCTTTTTGAAAAAAGACCATGAGGAGACTTGTGTATTTTTGAGTGTAAATTGGAAAGACGCAATTTTGCAAAAATGTGTAACATCTATCGCTGAACAATTTTTGAAAGGATGGTGTGGATGAAGGGCAGAAAGGGGAAGGAGGGGGGGGGGGGGGTGATGGAACGGCCGGAAATAAGTAGTGTAAAACTTACTAAGTTGTTCAATCAACGTTCAGGCTCAACTGCAATCGGGTTTCGATCCGAATCGCATGAACACATGTGGATGGACTGCACTCATGTACTCGGCTTATTTGGGACACGAGCTTGTCTGTGCAACACTGCTGAAATACGGTGCATCTGTTGATGTGGACAACCAGCGTGGACAAACGGCGCTTATGCTTGCATCGGCATGTGGCAATCTCTCTGTGGTATGTTTGCTGTTGTCCTCCTTTAGACCTGTTGCAATCTGTGCCACTGGCACAACGTTGATGAGGTGTGATGTTAAATAAGTGTTTTTCATTGCAATTATGTTCTGAATTAATGGCGAAGATTATGTAGATTGGTGACTTAAAACAACGATATATGAAGCGAGATTTGCACGGATGCACAAACTTATTACAAGCATGAATGTTATTAAATATGCAAATTTGCTTTGCTTGTCGATTAATAAGCACGCTATCGGGCCATTTGAATTGTTGTGAAAAACGCAACTGATGGGTACAAACAGACAAACACAACGCAACAGTTGTATAATGAGCAATTTCGGCTATTTTACTTTCCTCATGCGCATCGTGACGCTTAAAGATCTTGTGAGAATCGCTTTTATTCATATGCCCAATCTCTCTTTTCAACGGTCAGCAAATGTCATGTAATGCGAATTCTGAAAACGTTTTATTTGCACAAATGGTCTTGATTAATAAACATGTTAGGCAAGGCGCAAACCACTACGCATAATCATTACTGCTGGTGAACTCTTTTTCTATTACCCAACCAACTCTATCAATCGATCTTATGGAATATTCCAAGAAAATGGAAATGTTGAGAATAACGGCAATCAGCAGAAGCATAAGTTGAGTGATCAGCTAGATTCTTTAAGCTTAACATATGAAATGAGCAATCAGAGAGCAATATATCTTAATGAGGTGTGCAAAAGAATTTTCCTAGGGTATCATGCCAAGTGCAAATTCTATTGACGATGCAAGGATTTGATTTGTTGAATGCAAATAATTAACCAGCCATTAGAGAGCGACAAACGCAATGCACCGTTGTGTATAAAAAGAATTTATGTGAGGGGTGGCAAAGCGCTTAATTAGTGGCGATGTATAATCAGTATAGGAGATTAATTATATGATCATAGCATTAATTAAGCAAGCCGAATGATTTAGCACACGTGTTAGCATATAACACACTTTTGCTGCTTCACTCATCAAAACAAAAATTTCGTGGAATCCTCATAAGTAAATGAATTGAGAGCGACACTTTTGTCTTCAATATACTAAAAAAGTTTTCCCTCTGATGTGATAGATGCAAAACGCAAAATATAAAACGTAAAAGTTGAGGGAATCGTTCGCGACTCAATTCACCATCTCTTTATTACTCACATCATATATAGAGCATTGTCTTTTCATGAGTGGCCATCCAATAAATATTTATGCATTTTAAGAAATATATTCATTCGATAATCATATTTCTGCTAAGTGTTAAGCAGAGAAGTTAGGAATCTTTAAGCTGTAAATTCAAAAGGGATGTGGATTTACCAATATTATTTGTGTGAGATTGATAGAAAAAATTGCTGTCGAATCATAGTGATGGTTTTTTTATTGAAAGTATCTTTGCACATAGCACGTACATATAAAGCAAGAAGTGTGCATATTACTGTATATCATATTTCGGTGGAAGGTGATAAAATAGGTTGATGGAATGTGTGCTGAAGTCCCTTTTACATCGTTTCATTCTTATCCCTATCGACAACAAATCCATCCATGAAGTCGTTGAGGAACTCATATGGATATAATTTTTATTTTCTTACAAATAGATAAGAATGCGTGTCATCGGCCCACAAGGTCCCATCATTCCAGGTTGCGGAATGTCTCCCAATGAGATGTTCCCTTTGCAGGTCAGATTGCTGCTTCGTAAGGGAGCACAAGTGGACAAACAAGACAAAAGTGGAATGACAGCGTTGGGACATGCATGTGCATGCTCACAGACAAGTGCTGCAGAGGCACTTTTGCAAGCGGGTGCCGATCCCAATATTCCAGATGGAAGTGGAATGACACCAACGCTCACCGCTTGTTCTACTGGGCATGAACTCACCATCATTGCTCTCTTACAAAATGTTACTTCTTTGCAGTACTTTCACTGAATAGTAAGCTGACAGAGTCTTTCCAAATGACCTTATTTCATTTACGGGGCGGTAGTCGGTGATATTGCAAGTTTGTCGGTCATATGCAACAACAACATTTCGCTTGTGGCTGCATTTTATCCCGCCTACCACGGTGGTATCTTGTAGGACTACAGTTCATTCTTCGAACATGAGCCAAGCGCTAATGCAGTTCTAGACTACTTCATTAGANACATGAGCCAAGCGCTAATGCAGTTCTAGATTACTTCATTAGACGTTTTCATTCAAATTGCTTTATTTAACCATAAAGAAACATACAATAATATGTGGAAAAACTGACGATATTCATAATGGAAGCATTAAAGTATCACGAATGTGGTAGTGCTGACAAGAAGCTGAACCGAGATGATACACATATTAACAGCATACTGGCTGGCCGTCTATTCCCCTCAGGGACGACAAGTCAAATTTCGATACACATAGTATTATTATTAAAGCAAGAAGATATAAAATTTGTCTTTCAATAATACTTCATAGAGCTATAAAGGAGAGTTTTGAATTATCTACGTTCTGAGTCGTTATGAACGTTTACATTATAATGAAGTTTATTGCACTTAAAATTACGGATATATTCAGTGTTCGTTGTACCGCCTTTGTGATGAGATGCCAGTTAAAAACGTTTACAGTAATGTCGATGGGGTAATGATGCAGTGATCTTCAGTTGTTCAGTATATTCGAAATAGCCATTGCTTTGCCTTATAATTGTATGGTGATAAGACATAAGAATTCAAATGCTCGTAAACATCAGTGTTGAATGATATGTGATCTGACATTTCAGTTCAAAGAAAACATTTTGCAGCACTCTTTCTAATTTTTTTTACATTTATTCTCCTAAAAGCCGCAAAAATTCACTTTGAATGTCGAAAAAATTTTAAGGATGGAGACGTGAAAATATGTAATTCGAAGGGTGAGGATGGTGAGGCATTGGCGTTCGACAATCCGAAAGCCATCGCCATTATAAACGACCCTCCTCCAGTTTGTGTTTTGCTATCCTTATTCCATAACAAAAGATCCTTTTAACCTTATTCAAAAAATAGGGTCTTTATTGGCAGTGAGTACGGTACATAGAGGCGAAAATTGTTTCAATGATCGCAAAGAGAATTCGATTTGAAAGAATCCCCGCTTCCTCAAGCTTATCATACATAATTATATCCGTGTTCCGGCGAAAGAACTCGCTAAAATAGCCTTGTCACTATATAAAAGAACCCTTTAGAATAGCACAGGTGTGATAGTCGGACTTTTCGTCCATCAACTCTTTCACCTTGTGGACCGTCAATGCTGAATGGTTCGAAATCTTCCAAGTCTAAGTGGTAGTTTATAGTGCAGAGTGCACAGCACCAATGAAGTTGTTTAATATTTTGCAAAACGTCCTGGTTAATTCATTAAATGCAGGTGGCATTATTGAATTTTGGAAGACCTTAAGAGAGGGATTTCACTCAGGGTTATGGAGTATGCGAAGGAACATAAATGTAGCCAAGAGAGTGAGTCTCCCTTTCCCTTAGTCTCATGTTCTTTTAAAGACAAATGACATGTGATGCACTTTGTTTAAAAGTTATGATCTATTTGAAGAGTAAGAAAGGAGAATCGAAGAAGAAAGCGAACGATATAACATCACTGTCGGAACTTTTGTCTCGACTGAAGCTCGACAAGTATATTGGCATCTTTGAGGCCGAAAACATCGACTTGAAGCTTTTCCTTGAGCTTAATGACACCGAACTTATGGAACTTGGCGTCAAGGCATGTCTTTTGATTTTTGAGACAGCTAGTTGCTATAAAACATCGTATCTATTCACAAGAACTTTGTCATTTTCTATGCGAGCAATTCGGTCAGTTATGTATTGTTAAGTTCGTTACGTTACTGTTTAAACAAGTAAATCCATTTATAGGCATTTGGGCCAAGGAAAAAGATGTTGAATGCGATAAGTCGATATCACACAGATGGCACGTTCTTGACGAGTTTGGAGCCAGAAGGTAGGGAGACGAGTCGGAGCAAAGATCGGGCTGAATTGCGCTCCGAACAGGTCGCTTCTGCAATTGCTTTCAAGTTCTTCTCTTAGGATCTGTGAGGCTGTTTACTGCGCAGTTTGATTTATAATCGAAACGAAATGAAGCGATCCATGAGTTGAGGATAGATCAGATCTGAGAAACTCTTAAGTACTTTCAGATAGAGCAGACTCAATCGATGAGAATTCGAATAAGAGATTTCGTTTTCGTTCGCTGATTAAAACTACAGCTGAAATCAAGTTTGCATCAACCCACCTGCAATAACTATTCCACGTCATTTAATTTAGTTAATTAATAACGAATTTTTATTGTTATCTTTCGCAGTTAATTCCATATAAAAAACAATCCATTGAACAGGCAAATTTTTATTGCCTTACTTTTTGTTCTTTTGTTTTTATCAATAATATTTTGTTTGGTTTTAGAAACACAACAGAAATTTCTGAGGTGTTGAATTTTAAAAGAGATGTGGCTGTGGGGCAAATGTCACTGTTACTGACTTAATCGAAATTTCCAGATGGTACAAGGGAGATGGGGAGATTTATTCGTCCTGATGGGCCTGGTTCCGATTTGAAAGAACTATCGGAATCCAAGAGGAAAGGAAGAAAAGATGGTGATTCCACTGATAATAGTGAAACTTCCTCAGCAGATGTTAAATTTCAATGGTAATCACGCATATATTTTCTCACTGCAAAAAATAACTGCTTAGCCATGACATCAAAAAAGACCATATACCGGACGTTGTACCATGCCCTGACCCCTTTCATCCGCGTCTTCAATATGTCTACGACCACCGTAATCTATGAATAAAATAACTATAGCTGAAGTGATTTACTACTATTAAGGTTACAAATGAACTAATGGAATGTCAACAACAATTGGCTGAGTGCCAGCAAGAATTACGCAAATCGCGGAAAGTGGCGACCGAGCAGATGAAAGTGCTTTCCGCTATATCCGATGCTGGAAAACAAACACGAAAAATTGCCTACAATATGCTCGAGGTGCAGCTTGTCAGGATTTCGCCTATATAGTCAAATTTTTGGAGATTCCACCGTTTATGTTATCAGTTGTTACAAGTATCCCTCCTATGTAAGGCACATAGCACGATGAAAACAGATATAAATCTTTCGTGATGATAGCTCATATCCGAAACGACGAGCAGACTATTCTGCCATACGCTTTAATGTTCTGGAATCTCACCAACTCTTCATAATTTGTCTTTANTCACCAACTCTTCATAATTTTTCTTTAGCATTTCAGATATTTCTAAAAAAAAAACTACCTTTTCCACATCTACTGACATATGAAGCAGAAAGGCAATGAGAACGACGTCTCAAGTTTTTGAATACAAAACAAGTTGGGAACTGTTTTGCTCATTAATGAACTCATTTGCTTTTAAGATATAAAATGTAAGAATATCTGAAATCGAAGTGTCTTATGGAACTAACTTAGCACTAAGAGCCAAACCAACCTAGGGCATACCGATATACTCCGTCAAAGAATCGATACAGTAATGTCCGTTGGTAGTTCGTCTCGCCCCGAAGTACTGGTAATCTATGTTGATTCGTGTGACATTTCCCGAATTATTTCAACCGTTTGTAATAATTACATTAATGGATGGAATACTCCATCTTCGGCGCCAACTTTATTAATTTTTGCCTATTTACCTTTAAAAATCAGTTGTTATTAAACATCAAATGGTATCAAATTTTTATCAAAATGCAAAATAATAGTAAACTATTCCATTTCTGAATGAATGAATTATTTCAGGAAATACGCCACGATACTTCGTTCGCACATTTCGAAAAAGATATTCTCGCTATTATAAGAAATATCGACGAGATGTCGATGAAAATGACTGAATTGCCTCGACTGTGAAATTTGATGTTTGTTTGATTATAGGGCGAGTGTTGTTATATCACTGCAAATTATGCGGGTAGTAGTCATTGACTCAAAAGACTTATAGAAATATGCAATAACTAAATCAATGTCTCATCTGATGACTTCTTCTTTCTTCACTATTGTTGTCGTTTCAATAATTATTTGGGGTTAAGCAGTGGCGAGAGAAGAGAGAGGTGAAAGGGTTGGTGACCGCATATGCGAGGACCTCAGGGATGACGTACATCATAAAGCGTGTCGATGCATGAAAGCCTCTACATAGTGCTTCATTCTAAAGGGGCACGCCACCTATACGAATCATATGAATGATCAGGAGTGTTGTTTGCGGTATTCTCTGAGTGCATTGTTATGAATTTAGCATATAATTTCATATCGATTGCGTTTCATGAAAGTCTCAGCTATGACATCTAGAATGCTCGAATTATGCAGCATTGGCGCTGATCATATCAGGGGAGAAGAATCAGAGGAATTCTTTCCCTCCGACCAATCAGCTATAAGCAGCGTTTACATCGACAACTAAACAGGTTTTGCAGTGAATGATTTTATCACTTACGGTATTTGTTTCGCGAAAAGTCTCCAAGAAACAGATGCAATTTCTGCTTTCAATGAGCATTCAAACTTGTCACAGTGGACGTAGATTTAATCTGTGCCTGCACTGCACGGAATTTCTTTATGTGGAAGAGGTACGTCAGCAATTATAAAATCATTTACCATTTTCATTCGCATCATCAGCGACACTTACGAAAGCAAATACCTGAGTAAAACAGCCACAACGTTGACGTTAATACTATTACCTAGGGCACGGTACATCTGTTTCTGAGTCACATTTTGCGGTTTACTGAAATTAGGCGGGAACCCCATTAAATCAGCCACCTCTCGCCACGAGAAGTATCGCAGCCGTAGGGGAGAAATTGCAGCGATTTGTTCGTCGATGTTTTTCGCTTCCGATATTCTTTTTATGAGTTCTTCGGTTTTCGGATTCTCCATCTGAAATGAACTTTCTGGAAGAGTTTCATACTCTTCATAGAGATGGTAACTTGTTGATATCCTGATTAAATTCCATTACCTTTTGTATGGCGGACTTCAAAAAATAACGA
>JAARMF010000586.1:55890-79009 GCA_022844705.1 Toxascaris leonina | reverse complement strand
GCCCACCGACACCGACAACCATGTTTTTTATAATAAAAATGTTTTTTTATAATAAATAAAAATGTTTGCTACTACTACAGGAAGAAAATTGGGACTTGCCATGAAAGATTGCTGTCGTACTGTAATCGTCTCGCGTACCGATCCGAACTCAGTTTCGGCCGAGCTGTTGAGAGAGAGCGACACTGTCGTCGAAGTGGAGGGTCACAAAACGAGGAACAAAGACGACGCCAGATCGTTACTGCTCAGCTCACTAAAGGTATTCCACACTTCCCATCTCCTGCAGGACTTCTGTCAACTGTCGCTTCGATTCCGCAGTTTATTTGTTAGATAATGGCTTATATACGCTCGCACGGATTCTTTGTATTACAATGGCTTAGTAGAAAATGGACCGTATTTTCACTGACAGAAGTTATTTCTAAAAGTGGCAAGAACGGCCTCTACTGAACAACAAGGGTAGCAGGGAATAAAGGACCTTTCAGCCGAGATGTGATTAAAATTCAAGGGGAGGCGATTGTTGAGCTCCGATAGTAGTGGCGACTAATCTATGAACTTACGCCAGGACGTAAAGTTTACTTGATGTACCATCGTGCGTTTTCTGAAATGCAGCTACAACGATTACAGGCGAAGTGACACTAAAGGTGCTGCGTGCAGAGAGTGAGGAAGCGCGGAAACATGGTTCCGGTCGTGTGCAAACCTCAAATCCTACCATTCGGCCAATCAGCTCTCTGTCACTATGGATGCGTCATCATCGAGATGGCTCAGTATGAAAAACGGCGATTGCTGGAATGCAATAATGTAAGCCGAGCCCGTTATATTTCTCATTTATCAGAGCGATGAGCGACAAAAGTCTGATAAGCATAATTTGCGGCAAAATTTGATATGTTGAGAATTCAGAGAAAACACCTATAGTTATCCAAGGTTAATTCAGGGGTTTACGGAAGGTGGAATTGTTCGTCTTCAGAAATTTTCGGTAAAGGTCAGAAATGAGACAGCGAACAATGTTTCAAACGCACCGTCTCGTCAAAATAACGTGAAGAGATTATGCGAGTGTTGGGTTCCATTGGGAGGGGGGGGGGGGGGGGATGCCATTCCTTCTCCCATAAACGAAGGTGGTTGCTTCAAATGTGACAGCCTATCGGAGTATTGCGGAACCCAGTGAATAACATGCTGCTTTATTTCGTTCGCAGAAGGCATCTGGGTCAGCGTGTTATCGTTATGTACGTGTAGGCAAAAACAACTGAGGACAAGCAGTGAGAAGAGAGGGTGCGAAGATTGGTAGGCCAAAAAGCGGCGTCCTCTGGTTTTCGCTATGTTTCACTTGCCCTTTACCCAGCTCGCGGGTGCTATAGTACGGCATTTCCACTCAGTCATTGTAACACAACACTATAACACAAAAACAATTTTCAAAATCCTTGCGCATGAGCAACCTCAACTCTTTCCCTTAAATACCTCAGCTTCCACCACTGTCAAAAGCTGTCGTCTTATCGAACTACTTCCTGGCTACTTTCTCATGATGTCCATCAGAGCTCCCCGTGACGCTAGATATATGAGTCGAGAAGATCAAAGCTACAAACCTTGGAGGAGCAAAGTTCAAGAGGAAATATTCAAAGAGTCAAGCCGATTCATTGACGTGATTAGATTCATCGTGTCGAGTAATCTTTGAGTTTACTGGTTCCAGGTTTGAACAAAGACCGTGTACAACACCATTCGCAATGCAAGTTTTAGGTTTATTTGAAGGGCGTGAACACGGCGTTCTCGAGGAGTTTGGTCAATGTGTCTTTCTAATGGAATATATGAAGGGCCTTGGAGCTGAACAGGTTCGGGCTGAACTCTTCGATATTCCTGCGGCTCTAAACTGGCCATTTAGAGGCGATTCACTTAGTGGGTGTTGAAGGACCCCGGAAAGATCCTGCGAAATGCCCTGCTAGTGAAATATTCTTGAGCTGTTTCAGTTTGATTTATGTCGCTGCAAAATAAGGCGATCGAATCTGGGCGCAATATTCGGGTATTGCGCGGGGGTACATAATGCAGGCCTTACGACAATGCCTAAACATTTATGCCGCAGCGCACACAATATACATTTCGAGACTTCGAAGGTTTTCACGGAGGTTTCGAAACAGTGCAGACTCCACCAAATGCTTGAAACAAATTTTACATCAAGATCTCTGATACCACAATCCCCTGATGAAAGGAACGTTGCATTCGACCGAAACATGCATCCATCTCAGAAACTGATATGCATGATATTACGTTTGTCATAGGAAACATCAATAACCGACTTTTGGAATATTCAGCAAAATGCAGTGGCTTCGTTTGGTACCTCGAATACCTTGAACAGCTGTGATCGCTCAGCATAATATTTCGGCTTTTTTTTTTTGTTACCTGGTTGTTTATAACGAGATATCTAGTTGTCTAACATGATGCGTAGTTGAATCGAGACTTGCTTCCCAGAAATCGTCGCAAGATGAGCCTCGAAAGCCATCGCAAAAGATTGTCCCAGAGTACAAGGCATCGCATTTAGCATGATGCATGAGCAAACGGATTGGAAAGTTATTAAAAAGTGCGTTGCAATCTACGGAAATTTTCTACCGACATGGATATGAGTCGGCAGAGAACTTCGGTGGCTTACAATGGCATGTGATATACGATCAAAGTCACTTTTGTAGACTGCGAAAGTTGTTTCGACAGATGTTGAATCGAGCTTCTGACGTTTCTATAAAAGTAGCCAGCCTTGGGGATGAAATAGGCGACAACTCCATACGACGTGGCGATACATGATCGAACGGGCAGGATTGTCGTTTCCAGTCGATCTATGGACCCTTCTCTCTCTGTTTTCATCACCTTGTACAGGGTTTTTTTAACTTTGAAAGACGCTTCGAGTAGGAATGCCCTTAGGAATTGTGTGTAGGTTTAGATTATCGAATTGATAAACAACGCCATAGCCAAAGACACTTTCATGTGCTGCAAATCAGTCTTTGATCTTTCTGTTATATGGCACTAGCCTAGGACCAGGGATGTTTAATGATTTTGAATGAAACATTTTTTGGTGTACTTTTTTGTTGCGACAGATGTTGAGCTGCGTCGTCCTATTCGCTATTACAGTTGTACTCCAATAAAGATTTGCCCAAATTGTTGACGTAGTGATCAACGATAAGTAGAGTGAATACCTCCTATCTAAGCGCACAAAACCAGCGTCGCATCAGCAACGTGAGCAATTTGTTCAAAGTTTCTTTGTGAAAGACGAAGATGGCAAAAGTCATCGGCATTTTACCAAAGGGAAGGATCCTTCAAAGCAAAGCAGCAATTTATATTTAGATGTAGCATTCCATCCTGAATGCTTTCATTTCTATTCTAGTCGCTCGTTTAGCATGCTTACGGCGTTATATTCAGGCCAAAGCTTATTAGGCGTGAGGGTCAAATATTAACAAGTTAAAACGTCTTAAGTTGGTCGATCGGTTAGACCATCAACGAGGAAGTTGAACGTTACGGGTTGGAATTTCACCCGGGGCAGCATATTCACTCATAGCCGGGCAAGAGTGGTTGCTGAATTATAGTGATAAAATTCAGTGCAGCTATGAAGAATTTTATTCTACACTCATGAGTAGCATCAATACAGACGCAAGTCGTTTCAGAAATTATGTTTGAAATTTGTTAATTTCAGAAATTCGTTTCATGTCTGACAGGCGAGAGAGATAATTTTGCTAAATATTTAGGTTTAAAAAATGCTTCTCCTTGCATCGCAACACTACCTTTTATGCTCGTTTCTTTCTCTGCTTTCTCGAACAGCAAGACCTCGTTGAGTCATCTAGCTATCTATTTTCCCTCCTGCTTTCTCCGCCCATTAAAGACGAAGTGTGCAGAGAGCATCAATGCAGTCAGGCTGTGAATGGTGATGAAAGCTCTTCTCTTGGCCGTTTCTTTTGCAATTATCGGTGAGCTTTTTTGGCACTTCACATATATCATTTCCATGAGTGGAATCTGTCTTGTAAGCCGAAGAGTCTTCGAGAGAGGAGCAAGAGGTATTTGCTAAAGAGAGGGTAAACTGAAATGAAAGAGTTTCAGTTCAGGTCAGTCGACCATGCACCTTTTCTTCGTGGAATGAAATGTCCCTTTTCATTTATATAATTTCTTGCTCGGCAGGAATTTTTTGCTAGAGTGATGCAAATTGTGACGGAAGAGTACTAATTTTCTTTTGGCGATGAGCCAAATAACTTCCTTAAAAATTGGCACAGACGGCGGCGTTTGGCATATAGATTATGAGATTGCACACCTTCGCTAATACAGCCACTTTTTACTATAAGTTCTCTTCGCGAGCGCAGTAACCATTACATATCAATATTAGCCATCAGTTACGTAATATCTACGGTGAAGTAATCGATATTTGAATGCAGCATTTTTTGAATGGTATGCCATTCCACTAACGATGAAGGGTAATGGCACTTGATTTGCTGAACTGAGAGATTGATCGTAGGCGTATTGATAGTGCACCATGTGAGTTCTGATCATTGTCGATCTCGTATTCAATTTCTGTAGGTTTGCATTCAGCTGCTGTCATCCTATCATTATCACCTTTAGAAATAACTTCTTAAGATTGCCTAAGATTGCATCACTGCTTACCCTGGAATTAACTTAAACAAAGAGCTAGAATGGTGAGTATGAAGGATTTGCGAGGTGATCCGGGCGCAGTCACATGAATATTACTGCGAGTTACTGCGAGCACTGCAAATGTCAAATATTCATGCCATGTTCACGCCTTAATTTACAAGAATAGCTAAATTGTGAGGTTTCGTTCGCTATCTATCAAGAATTTGTGCATTTCGTTCCTTTTATATGTTTGTGCAACCATTCGGTCTGATGCGCTGACATGCAGAACCGTGCATCATTTTATTTTCCTCCGAATATCTTTTCGCCTTTACCTTTCCTTCCAAAGCCCATCAATTACGCACGCAGTTTTTGTCCCATGACGACTGGAGGATACGGCCTCTGAAATTAAAAAGACTTTACCAGCTCTCATTACAATGCCCACTCAATCCTTTTGATCGCTTTTCAAGCTTCGGAGTGCTTGCAATTAAAATACAGCTGAACTGGGTTCGACAATTATTTTTATGGATTTCTGGAAGTGGACGCATTTTCAGAGGAATTACGAAGATATCCTCAGTGGTGGTGACATCATAAACTATCTTTCTTCTCTTTGAGATATCATTTTTTTGCGACCTGGATGAATCGGCCGGTTAAGCTGTATTTTTTAACTATGGTTTAAATTTCGCCTGGTTAGTACCCTGTTCGAACTCTAAAGCAGAATATCACAGAGGACGATGTCACTATCGCTTTGCCATCTCCTTTTACTGCCATAAATGAAGGGCAATTCACAACAAATTGATGCAATCTGAGGAGTCATTAACAGCAAGAACGAGTCGACTAAATTGCTTTGTCTAAGCTTTTCGGTTGGTACTTCAATTTCCGAAGGAATTCCAAGCACACAAGTGTAATCCTCCTGAGGACTGAAGACAATTTACAAACGTTCGCGTAGCGCTTCACTTATTTCAGACTGCAGGGAAATGCTTTTGTTGGGTTTGCATGAGAGGTTGCACCATTGTAATATGAGCTAGCTGTTGCACGCGTCTTTTTTTACTTGCTGCCTATTTACGAACTTGTAGGCAGAGAATTTTCGTGTATGTGGAACAGCAAAAACGATAAATAATTTCAGCATCTGCGGCACGCTTTTCCGTTCTATCACTCGATGCTGTCTCTTCTTCGAATTGTACCTGATGACCACTCTTGTTCCTCTAATACTATCTGATCCCTTGGCCAATGTTGCAGCTGCTGCTATCGAAAAAGAAATGCTTTTTTTGTAGATTTCCATGATCGGATGGTTCGCAGTTGCATGAGAGTTTGCGCTTATAGTTTGTTGTCTCGCACTTGTTACAGCAGCAGCTTCCGCCTTGACTAAAAGTGGGGGGATCAATCAACGAATGTGAGTTTCGAGCGCGGTTCGAAGAACAGAAGTCATCTATATGACGGTCGCGATAAACACTTATCGCCGCTATTGGTTAAACCTCTTCATTTTTTAATAAACTGCATGAGTGACGTAGTGTCTCATTCAGTACAAATGGAGTAGTGATTTGCAATTAGAAGCAACGTAGTACATGTTTCATAACCACCCCGCATTTGTTTCCTCTGGATTCGTTTTGCTCACACCTCGTTGGATGGGTGAATTTTGTAGGACACTGGTATTTCAAAGCGATCACTCTGTGGATTGCTAAACCGTACTATTGTAGCATAATATTCATTCCGTTCCTTCATGCATATTACTGTTAAATCATAAGAACCTTGCAATCAGTTTGATGCAGAAGTGCTCGTGCATTTCAGCAACGCTCACATTCCTCGCGAATTTGCTGTCTTTATTGGCGCTTTTATGCTGCAGCCGGTGGGCAAATATCAACAATGATCCTAGCCGAATCCCGACTTACGTCCTTCTTAGCACTAATATCGCACTCGGCATTCTCCTTGCTTTTCCCACGAGTGCATTCATCACCTCCAGGTTTGCTTTTTGCAAATTTTTCTTGCAACTAGTGGATGATTGTTGGTGTCTATTGGATCACGAGACCTAAGACCATTAGAGACCTCTCGTCCTCCCTTCTTCTTTTAGAACAGCTCAATCCACCACTCTGTGCTGGATGACGTGCATTAGCTAGTTCGCCAAGGCCTCCATGAAGCGAGGGAGAAAGGGAACTTTGTGTACCCCTGCGCGCAAGTTCCATATCAGATGGCAATATGTCCTCTGGTCCCTGGGATTGTAATTCAGGTGCACTGCTTAATTTCTTGCATTCCCGTTCTTCTTGCCCAATAAGTTCTTGAACATGTTCGTGAATAACTCTGTAAATTTTGAAACTTCATTCTGATCGCTCTCCTCATGTGACAATCACAGCCAAATGAGCGTATTTCAATCAAGGCCGCAGCGGACAATGTTTGAGCCAATAATGCACACTTCCTGTCTTTTGAAGTCTGAAACGGCCCGAATAGCCGTTCGTTTCCCTTGCAGAAGATGCGGAAATCCGGCGTTCAATTACTCAACTTTCTTCGCACAACGTTCAACTAAATGCCGTTTATGAATTTGATTTTTGCGAATAATTCCGAAACATTCTGCTTTGGAAATTTGTTTGATGAATAAAATGAGCGAATTTTCTTTCTTAGCATACTGCTCGGGAAAGTGATACACATTAAAAAGTGCGAATTCATCAATATGAAGAAAGGATTTCTTCTGAACGTTCTCTTGCCTCATCTTCTTTCCCATATATGTTTTTTCAAGAACTTTTGATAGCTCAAGTGATGTGTTTTTTGAATCGATTCATGAAGTCAACTCTCAGGCTAATACGAAAAGACTTGCTATCCCATGAGAAGCTTGTAAGACATGTTTTTTGCTGTTTCACTCACATGAAAGGGTGCCAGCAAAAATTTATCTAGAGTGATGCAAACGTTGAATTCAATGAGTCGTGAAACGTTCGTTTCTCTGGTAAGTGAATCTTTCAGCGAGTTCATTTTTGGCCATTTATTTCCACCAATTATAAATTTGTGGTGTTTTAAGGCATCTTTTCCTACTTTATGTTCATTCACCTTCGCAAAAGTGCGTTAATGCGTTTGTGCGTCATTCGTACGCGTTTTCATTCGCCGATTCACATATCTGACGTTCCAGCTTGATAATCATCGAAGCTAGGGCAAGGGAACTTTCGAGTACAATGCGGGGTATAGGTGAACGTCTTATATCATCGTATTCCATCCTGATTGATCGCTTTTTAAATGACCTCTTAAGATTGAAATACGGAAAATTTCGCATGCATGTTACATCAAGAACTACGGGGAAACAAATTGTTCGTGGAAAAATTATGGAGGTGGTTGGGTGAGCTGAGATATGGGGACAGTCTTTGCGAATTGTACTTTTGCGTCATGAACTGTCGAAATTGTTCAGCTGAGCGGGAAGAAGAAGCGTTTATCCCACTAGTTCTTTGCCACCACATCACTGAAGCGAACAGCTCTCATTTCATTTCCGTTATTTCGAATAGGCTCTCAATAAGTGACATCGTACTTTTCGGCATCAACTAATGAGTACTACAGCATTATATTCCATGGATCCATATTTGGATCTTTGTTGCCGTTCATCGAATTATCGCGGTCTATTTTGAGATTGCAGTGCGGGTTTCTGTTCAAAACTACTTTCGCGGATCGCTAATGAATTGTTGTTTCCCTTCAGCCTTCTTTTGCTGCATAAACTGCTAAAGTTTTGTTTTTGGAATAAAACTTCTCTATGGAAGTATTTCAATAGTTGCACTTTCTTCATAAAACTAGGATGTTGTTTGAAAAAAAAACTTTGCATTTACGCTGAAAACTGCATGTGGTAAAGATGTTTACAAGAATGAAATAATGGTGATCTGACTTTGAAACTCTAAAACAAACGACCGCTATCAAGGATTCGGATTGCCGTGCTTTTGAATGCATGAGAATGAAAGTATCAAGCACTTGAACTGGAATAGAATGTTTCCGAGAGATCTGTTTTTGAAATCAGACTTTAAACTAAAAAGGGGAAAACTGGCCATGAAAACCGTATAGGGATGATTTCCTTTGGTGCGAACAACGGCATTCAGCGAGTGTAGTAATGAGACACGTAAGGAAAAGAATGAATGAGAGCGTTTGGCATACTTATGTTTCGGCGCTTGATTGAACAAATCGGCGGTGTAAGTGCGTCATCGTCAGAATGATGCACATAGTCAATCGAAGTTCATTTCATGTGAAACGAGGAAAGACAGGAAGCGGAACATGAGACAAAGCATTTAGAAAGAGCTGCGAATTCTAAGAAGGTAGAGAACATAAGAGCTGGAAACGATAGGGTATAAGAGGGAACATTAGTTGCAATTGACGCTTTCGAACATTGCGTCCTTATAACATCTCTCATCCGAAAGCTACGTGAGAGCCGGGTTGTGGCGCGGGGGCTTGAGCAGTCTGACTAGGCAGCGTTGCCAGTTTCTCGTCAGAGATGATAAACTGAGATTAAGACTCACAAAAGCGCCTTTCGTTGGTTCTCTTGGGCTTGGTGATCGAGATGACGGAAGGCACTCGTCATGATGTGCCATCCTTAGGCTGCATGAAGAATCGTGTGAAATGTCGTCGACGAGTTGTCTGCCGAAGCAAGCACAGTGCGCTAATTATCGACTTCTAGGGTATCCAGTATACAAAAGCGCTCATCTAAAATTAAAACGCCAAAAATAACGACGTCGAACCTCAGTCATTATGCTCTGTTGTAAAAGAGTATTCAACACTTACATTTTACTATCCTTTCACATATTATCCTCATTACCATAATGTTTAATCCTCCTTGGCAGTATTGGCCGTCTGGTACAAGGCTACCACAAGAAAAACCAGTCTGACATCGTGTACACACCGATGGACAAGCATCAAAGTCGCTGATCACCTAGAATGCCCCGGCTTCCACCCCCTCCCCCCCCCCTCCCCCTCACGTCTATCAAATGTCAATCCTAGAACATAACAGCACCTAGCCTCTGATGTTTTGAAATGATTTGAAATGATTTGGCTACGAGGGAATATCGGCCCTACATTCATCGTGAGTTGTATGCCAACAAGCATGCCAAAACCTGGAAGGTGAGCGAAGTTTGTTCAAAACTTCTGTGGGATGATCCGGTATCTGATTCAATGACAAACTGGCATAATAATCGGAGAGCCAAAAATGAGCCCCACTAGGTGCCTCTTCCGATGCGTCGATAATGAGGGTTTTTTAAGGAATGAGCAACGGATATGATGTTACCGTGCAAGATAATTGAGCGAAATATCTCATAGATGCGAATTTGTTTCCACTATGTGAATAAGACAGGAGTAAGGAACTGTTGCGATGCAGATTAGCAGAAAGTCGGGTAATGAATTGAAAATCTGGAAAGGAGGTTATCGCGAATTCGACATAGTTTCCTACGTAGTTTCGACATTGCTTTCAATTTCTTCTCATGCTGTTACAGCACAGCAAACTGAACAAGCTGCAGCACTTGTTCTCAGCCCCCATCCCTTTTCGAATCTCCAATACGTTTTTCAACCGGTAAGTTATTTTTTGCATTTGTTAGGAACCTTTGAGTACTCTGTTGTACAGCGCGGTTTCTATTAGAAGATAACCTGAGTTTTGATTGCTCCGTTTAATGCTCATGCTGAATGCCCCTTATTTTGGGCATGAATCGACCAGTTGGAGTGCTTCGGTCACTCCGTTTGTCGGCTACAGATAGAAATGATCAGCAAAGTGCTCGTGGTCGATAGTAGAAACTTTCGCTTGCGGCTGTTTCACCACGACAGTTACTTTCGGAAAAGCGGACTTGATAAATGCCACCGAGAGAACGTAAGAGAAGTTGAACGGGATGCTTTGTGGTGAATAAACAATATTCTTCAAGGACAGCAATTACTGAATCACTTCTAAGCAACCATCGCCTTGCTAGAGCTGAACTTGATTCGAAGGAACGCTTATGTGCTAATGGCAAGGAAATAAGCACTGAAAAATTATTTCGATACGACTTTGTATAGTAGGGTTTCTACTGCAACAATGTTATATAACAAGAAGTTACCTAAATTGTAGATCCAGCCAAGTATGGTCGCAAAAATCAGCCACGCGACGCAAATCACTAAGCAACAAGACCAACAAAGCCGTTGCTTACGGAAGAAATAAAGCAGTGTGAAGCGAGACGAACCATGAAATAAGAGGGGAGTTTTCAGAAATATAATATTCTGCAAAGGTAAAGAGCGAATCGAAAAGAACATACGCGAAAACGGTTATCAGAAAAATGTGAAAGTAATGAAGCGAGCTGCAACCACGGACAGATGAATGTGAGCGAAGAGATTTAAAAGCAGAAGATGAGTGAGCAGCTGAAAAACCGAAGGTCATAAACTAGTAGAAACACGAGAAATTGAAAACGTCGTTCATGAGTTCCATAGAAAACTGTTCTTTGGACAGACCGACCACAAATTTGCTGAACGAAAAAGTAATGCACCATTCTCACAAACTATAGGCTCAGAGATAAGAAATGCGATCCAGCAAGCCAAAAGTGGGAATGCCGCAGATGAAATGTTGAAAAGCAGAGAGGTTGCCACTAATAACACCGTTGAAAGCTTTTCAATAGCATGGTCGAGCATTTAACAAATTCTTCAAGGTTTCGCTCACCAAAAAACAATTCCGCTGCCGAAGAGAAGCCATTCAGAAACTCACTATCGCTTCTACCAGCAACTCCCTCAATATCGCTTCTTCCAAAAATTCCAGTGTATTTCTCAAAAGTTCTGCAAGAAAGATTGCAGCAGCAAATCGGAGAGATGCTAGACAATGAAGGCCTTGTTTAGGCCCAGCAATTCAGTAAGCGACCCATAAATCTGCACACCAAACTGATCGAAATAGAAGTGGAGATTGCAACTTGCCTGTTGATTTGCTGTTTGTAAACTATAAACAAACCTCCGATTCTGTCGAGAACCCAAGTTCCAGAGATCTATAGAAAGCAAGCTAGTACACATTTTGATGATCGCCATCCTTCAAGAAATCCAGTGGTAATTGATATCTTCAATTTCAATACACGAAGGGTAAGTACCAGTAGAGACGGAGAGATGAGAAGACAGGGTGCTTGTACTTCCCTGCTGCTGTTGAACACAAGCCTGCGACTCGTGTTCAACTTGATCGGTACAACAAAATCATCAATATCAAATAGGAGAGACAATCCTATTCGAGTTCTGCAAACGGCATGGTCCTCATGGCACACTGCATCAACCAAATTGAGAAAATCATACATGAGCTCACGGTAAAATGTGCGGCAGAATCGGGAGAAACTGAGACTCCTGAACAGAACCAATGGTCAATGGAGACCTGAAGCCGACAACTACTGTGTGAAGCGAAAGAAAGGTTGAAGACGCTGACGAACTCATCTCCTCATATGTAAAAGTGAGAGAAGTTGGAGCAGATATGTGACACATTACACCAAGACTTGAAGGCGTTTTTGAAGAACAAAGGTATCTACCTGGATTAGTGCTATCGGTTAGTCTCAAATGGGAACTCCTCGATCAGAGCGTGATGCCAACAGTACTCTACGGTTTACAGATATGGCCAGCAGCCAAGAAATTGAGCACATCAAGAGGCTAGTTGCGATCTTCAGTTTCTAACATCAACATTGAAAAACGCGGTCACGAACATCAGCATCAACACTTATGTCACTGTTGGTGGTCACTGTCGAACAAGGGCGCACATCCATGGCAATATGGATGTCGGGTCCAATAAGCTCGAACGTCAACGTCAACGCTGCTGTTGAATCGAATGGAAGTGATTGTCAACGCCGGCATCGGTGTTCTCGGAAATGAAAACAATATGAGCGTCAACATTAACATGCGGTAAGGCATCCTATGAAGAAAACATCCGTATCAACATTGTCATTGCATCGAATCAGTCCGAGAATCCACACCGACATCATAAACTTACCGAACATTCATCACATTGCTTTTTTGCCCGCAAACATTTCCTCGTCTCAGCATGCTGAACTTGTTCTTATACCGTAATCCAGTGTGGCTCGGGAGAATGGATCACAAGCTCGCACCCCAAGATGCCTCACCTTGTCGAAAAGAATCCTAAACCCATCAATTCGGCGTAAACCTTAGCTTTTGATTCACAATATATTAGCGTTGGATTTCTAGGCAATATTCGTTCTCGCACGCGATATCCATAATATGATCGTTAATGCTATAACCCTCTGTAGCACAGTCCATTTGAAAACGACTGATAGTGGCAAAACTCTGCGTTGAAGTACCGTCGGTTGGACTCGCAACCGAACAACAGTAGGAGACCTAATCAGAACTTGTTATCGACGAGCGCAGAAACGTGCCCGGCAAGAAGGACGAGATTTGTGCCTTTGCAGTTTCACTCAGTGAACCAGCCAGCTTCGTGAATTGTCCATCTAAGAGTGCTATAACTGCTGTAGTTTATTCACACGTATACTTGACTGTCCACTTATTCGGGTGGTTAGCATTCAACCGCTTGCGTTTATCTAGGCTAGTTCTTCATGCATGAAGAACCAGCCTAGATAAACGTAGTTGTATGAATGCAGTTCTTCATCCAGTGGTAAGTGACTCAGTTGTCCGACCTCCGAACATACTGGCGAGTTCTGAAGATGTGAATTGAACAGTCGTTGAATTATTTGTTTTTCGCTCTTGATGGGTTTCACCTAACCGCCCATGAAGTATGCGTTCGTAGTTAAATAGTTCAGTTACTAATGTCTGCAAAAGATTCACTTCTTGCAACGTAAGCAGTCTAATGTACGACCTAAAATACTGGAAAACACAGAGTAATCCTCAGGTAACTGAAAAAGTCCAAACAAATCTCGAAATTAGTGGATTACCTTGAAAGTTTGTGTGGCAAGTCGTTTATCTAAGATACATATCAAATCATCAAACTTAGTTGTCTCTAAAATCAAGAATATCCTAGACACAGACAGACGATGCATCTGCATACACATGCAAATATGAGCTCGTCATGATATGAACGCCTCGGAGAGGAGCACGGGTACATGGAACATGCAAAATCATGATTAGTGGTGTTGGAGATTAGCAGTGTTCGTTAACGTTCCAATGTTCCGATCGATATTTGAGGAAAATGAAGTAGACGGACGTATATCATTTTGCTGAATTGGATTGCATCGTGCAGTGGGCATTGAAGGTGGTAATTCACAACGAAAAATGGCTTCTTATTGCTTAGTTGGGTATTGGCTTATTGACTCCATTAGCACAGGCTGCTGAGTGAAATCGCACTGCGAGAATGAGAAAAGAAAATGAACACTCTAAGAAAAAACGATAGAAGCATCTATATTCCAGTTCAACCTTCATGACTTTTCCTTTGATAAAGTGTATCTTCATTTCGGCGACTAACATACGAAATTCTCCTATGTTTTGCGCTTCTGTGTTTGCTCTATCAAAAACGAGGTGCTCTAATCGACTATCACCTCAACTAATACCTGTGGGCCTGTTGACATTTATGTGGTGCTATTGGTGAGCAATTTTCTATTATACCGCCTTTCGCTGAAGAAGATGAGCTGATAAGGCATTCTACATATGAGAAAACGCGAAGTTACAATTCTTATTTGCCATCTTCCCAAATATTTCTAAATACATCAAATTTGAAAATGACAAGACTTGAAGAGCATAGCTAATGGCTAATAAAAATTTTTATTTCTTTTCAAAAGCATTGCAATGAAAACATGGCAGATGAGCTAGTGGATATTTTCCTATACCCCTTTCAAGAGATTTGAACACTGAGTTATTTATTAATATTGACAGAAAATGTTCTGTGGCGCTTATCACATCACTTGTCCGACTGCTTAGTGAGCGGATAAATCTGAACCTAAGAGAATCAAATGGACAAGAGTATCAGAAGGTTGGCATGGCATGAGTTTTGGAAATTTTTGTTCGCAAACAGTAGGCGTCAATGAAAATCGACAAACTGCCGAGGAACGCATCAACTGACAGCCCGTGCAAAGTTTTAACAAAGTACCTACTTACCAGGAATGCTGCGCAACACCAAGCGAAAAATCTTTCATTTGCAAATTTTGGCCCCTTTCGAGCTCATATATCCTCCTTCGAAATCCTTCGATAAGCTTCAAAGCTGGCTTAGAGAGTGTTTCACTAATGTGCACTATGATCGACGAATTTCATGTCTCGAATTTTAGTGATTCTTATGTTGGAATTGCGGCACTGATCCATACACTTTGTGTCGCACTGATTGCGAGATTCAAAAGGATGAAGCGGTAACCTCTGAAAATTAACATGTTTAAGCGATCACACGGAGATCTCACTCCACCGTGATCGCAAAGTTTTGCTCATCACTGAATTCTGCCAGGCGGTTTACTTTTTTCATCGCTGATTGCAGGTCTTGAATTTGAGAGCAACATATCTTTTCCTCAATTCCTGCTAGAGGTTCAGGGCGACGGTTTGAAATTAGAACTGGACGTTGTCATCACGAATCCCTCTTAGTATCAATAAAACGAGAGCTGGACGACGACGTGGTCATCAATGATCCATAGTGACGATCACATTTGTCATTTATTCGTAATTCAAGATACTTTTGAATATTTGTGGTGTTCTTTAATGATTCTCTTTCAGATGGGTTTTCTCTTTTAAAAAAATTCAATTCTTCCCTTCCGTCCAAAGGTATCTAAGGTAAGAGAGCTGGAAATTCCCCCCTTTACACTTCTTGAATTGACTCCATGCTAGATGGGCAAATGATATGTCGTTATTGATAATGCCTTTAGTTTTCGCTTGTTCACACCAATCACCTCATAAAAAAATGCCCCAATAGCATCACCCTTTCCCAACTTGTCACCATAGTTATTTCCACGCTAATGATCAAAGCAATATATTTTCAAAGGTGACTGTGTTATTCATTGCGATATGGTCGAATAGCAAAATGATAAATTTGATTGATATCCATGGAATTACAAAGAGTTTTTATTAGAATTGCGTGCCGTTTTTATTGCATTTGCAAAGAATTATTAATGCAGTTTTTTGTGTGCTTGTAATGAATTTTTATAAGAATAACGCTGAGTTTTCTTCATCGCTAGATCTCCTCTGCTAAAGCGTCACTGAGGATCAAAGATAATTCTGCGATCACCTTTCAAAGAGTCAGTATCTGTGAGTTTACTCAATGACGACTGAGCGCATCCAACGTGTCGGAGCAGTTTCGGCCTCGCTACTCTCCGCATATTTTCGTAGGCGTAACGTAGTAACGAAGGTGTTCTCTATCCCATGTATACAAATGACTTATAAACTTTCATAATATGTCAAGATTCACTCGTCCAATCACTAGACGTCCTCTTTCGGGCGGGAGAAGGGGAGGGATAGAGTCTGAACTGGTGGTCACAGAGCAGTTGAAGACTGCAAAGGAAAATAAACGGAGAAGCATGCAAAAGCAGCTAGAATGACATGTGCAATTGCATTTCAGCTCACGAAAGCAACCAGCATCAGAATTTGCTAGCAAGCTATAATACAAGTGCGTAATGAAATCAGGTGGACATCCTGGAAGTGATTCTTTTCACGCCGCAGAAATTTCTCGCATATTGGTGTATCTGCAACTCCTGCAGAAGCATCTAAAGTGCGGATTATAAGCACCTAATTTGATGATTCCCAAATTGAAACTACTAAGCACACAGACGCATCTGCAGACACATACGGGCATATACATACATGCGGACACAATATCGCCATTATGCCTTGCCCGAATACACATTTCTCAAAGAATATCAACAGGAATCTTGCCGGAAACTAAAAAATGAAGATGACTGCCTTCAACGGGATGCAGAAAGTTCATTAAAAGTCCAAAAGTTTTAGGTGCATGTGAATGAACGGAACTGGCATTGTGTCTAACAGGACAAATCCACTTCCCTGAAATTCTCATGCCTTTAGGGGTCTTAGGGAATATTCACAACCACTGGTTGCTTCTAATGGTGATTTGTCAATAGCAAAGCTTTCATTATATATCAGCACTCCAACACTGGAATTAGTTGCTGCCCACAAAACACTTTTTAAGGAGTCTTCTTTATTGCAGGGGTATATTTAATGAGCTCGGATGCAATATATATGCCGCCGCCGATCTAAGTCTTTCACTCTTCCAGATCTTCACAACGACAATTATAGCGATCGATCGTTATGTGGTTACAATTCAACCAACCTGGAGTAAATATTACTTTGCATTATTTCACTAAGTGGCAAAAATTGCAAATAAAATATTTCAGTTCATCGATCGCACTAGTATTATGTCGGTTAATTCTTTGAGTGATCAGGCAATATATTTCAAAATGAAAGTTATTGCAGTAAGCAAGCTCTAATTACAACTTCGAATATTCACGTTATCGGTGGATTTCACTCTGAAAAATCCGTCTTGAGCCTGACCGGAATACAGTTCATCTCCTCAGAATTTGCCTCAGACCGAAGCCCCACACCTGCATTCTCCACCCGACAATACTCTGTGTACTCAGCATATCTACTGCGACAAACTGAACAGAGTAGTAGGATTTGTGTCCCCATCTTTTTGAGCAATACGGGTGCAAAAATCAGCAGAATAGCCCAATGTTCCATAGTCTCCCAAGCGTTAGCCATAATCCAGGGTTATTTATTAGTCGGAAGCAATAAGCGAGATCCTGAGCTCGTACTGCAAGTTGCTGCTACTGCTGCTTCTCAGCCTCCTTCAGTGTCAGTTGGTAATCTATGTACCCATCAGTGCAGCTAGTATACTCCTGTAATTGATACTCCCCCATTTTACACTGTTTCTTGCTGTCACAGTGAATGTTATGCCTAGTGCTACTTATTACAACTTGCGCCAATAAGAGTTGCTGCACTGCGTGTAGAATTTACTAATGACATTACCTACTTCAATATCTGAAGCAAATCCTTGCAAGAGGCCATTCTTATCTTGCATTTAGTTGTTTTGAAATTTTTCTTTGTTTTTGAGTATGTAAACACTGAAAGTTGTTAAACAGCTCACAAGTAGGCAAACTGAAATGACTGCCATAAATAATAACGGGATGTTTTCTTTCATGTTCACCACATTAGACCAACCACTTCTGTGAAAATATCACAAACGATGCAATTCATGCAATGATGTGCCAATATTTCGGTTATTTTCGATCGCTCGCACAAATCTTCTGCATACGTTTCGCTCTCCAACGGTCAGAGGATTATAAAATACATAAAATTTTTCGGTAAAATGTGTAAGATTTTTTTATTTGTGATCCATAGGTGCTCAAGATGTGACTGGGCACCATGGAAGGCTGTGACGGTGACCATTCCCATCAAATATCGTGACGAATCCTGAGTTTAAACTGCAGGTTGGATATGAATAAAGCGCTCAGCCATGCAATTTTTAGCAGGTATATTGCAAAAATTGTGTAGTGTAAGCAAACTACTAGTATATTGCAAGTATATTGCGAGTACAAACTTTAAAAAAGCATTTTTGATGTGGGTCTGCAAGTCTGCTTTGAAGATGTGAGTTGTTAGATATTATGCCTACGCGCATTTGCTAAGGACCCGGTCTGTTTGTGCACCAGTTCCGTTTCGAAAACTGCCAAAATTTGCGTTTTTTATGGGTGGTCCTCATAAAAAACGGGTGGTTTTTTATGGGTGGTTTTTTTTTTATAAGTGTGTACTACACGCACTCAAGAGACCTGCACTGTCGGTACATTCACCTACCAACTTCTGTAAGAGCTAAATGCGCTGAAGGAAGAAAAATGACATGTATTCTAGATCTTTTCGTTATTCAGCATCCTTCAAACTGTACGAAAATACATTTTTTGCAAAATGTCTATACGAAGGATCGACCCAGTCGAAGTACGACGATTGCTATTTGCCGGTGAATTGGGGAAGTGGTGAGCAGTTAGCCAATTGAAAAGCTTGTATCGTGTTAGCTACTGTGGTACGCCTCTTCAGTTATTTCAATCCTCACGAACAGGAAGGGACTTTAGTGGAGAGATTTTTCAAAGCTAGAAGAGAGCGTACTTCAGATCATGCCAACGAATAGCTCTCATCCTGTTAGCATTCCTTCTGCTACACTGATTAAATTTGCCGAGCGCATTGTTCCAAATGGCCAGTACGTTGAGTTCTATAAACTTCACTAATTGAAGTTTAGTTTAGAAACTTGGAGGAGCACAAAGAACTACAAAAGAACGTTCGCAGTGAGTGCTATGATCATAACGCTATGGAGTGCACTTCCTATACTTGGATACGGCGCTTATGTACAACATAGTTCTGCATTATTCTGTTCCCTTGACTGGTCTTTGGTACGTAATTTTATTTTCACTCAAATTGTTGTTTGAATGGAAACAACCACATGCAGGCGCTTACCTGCTGAGATTTCGGAATTCGTCCATAAAAATAATCTGGCGGAGGAAGAAGCTTTATATACTTCCTCACGTGCACTCTTTGTTAATCATCTTCGCAGAAATGTTTTATTTTCGCACAACCATTTTCCGAAGATTGTGACGAGAAAACATTTAAAAAAAAGTAGTGAAATAGGGAGGAGACATTTGGGTTGAGCCAACAAGCGGTATCCTATTTATACTGGAGAGTGGGAAAGGCCGAAAATGAGAGAGGTGATTTGTTGCGCTGTGTGATCCATCGCCTGTTTTCTCCAGCTGCTTGATCCATTCCTTCACTCTACCCATTCCTCTTTACATCGTTTAATTCCAACCTGTCATTCCGAAAGGAACAAAAATTCGGTGGAATGTACGTATTCGTTCTTGTCAAATTACATTTGAGCTTTCCAGTTTAAGTGTGGCTATTGTACAAAACAAGTATATGCTTAAATTAAAAGAGAACAACATTGAGGGAAGGACCTGTGTGGCCTTTTACAAAATATTCGTCATCAGCAATTCTCCTGACAATCCCAACTTGCCGCAAAAAAGCAATCACTTGTGGAAGATCGCTACTAATAGTCCAAATCCCTCGGATACACTTTTATGCGTATTTTATTGTTTGTTAACACCTCATGCAAGCGATCTGCATGCTGCCCGAGGTTGCGAAAGCATATATCGTGTCAACGTTTGTGGTTTGCTTCTAATGTTGGTGGCGAATTACTGCTTAGTGAAATGTTGACACGATGCGCGTTTTCTGCAATTTGCTTGGTCGGAACACATGCCTGCACGGCTGCTCAAATATAGCGACATAACCCTTGATAACGAGCACACCGCTGTGCAAATCGATGACAAACAATTTGTTATTCATTCACTTCCGCACAATTATACAATTAGCGATTTTTTTTTTTTTGCACAACTGAGTGTTCTCATTAGCGGCACCGAAAAGTTTTCCGTGGTGAGTTGATATCACATCCATGTTCGCACAATCCGAAAGAGTGAGGCGACAATTGCTTCGAAGACAATTGGTTTGATAAAGTTGCACTGCTCGGTAAATAAGCAGATAAATAAATAAACGGCTGGAAATAGACGAAGAAAGTCAACGTTTCGTCTCGAATGAGTAACTTCTGAGAATAAAAACTTGATGCTGGCTGTTGAGGCTCGACTCAAGACCTTGAACTTAAGGTCATCGCTTGCAGTTAACGAAATTAAGGAAATGAGAGCACTAACATGCGTTTTCCATTCCTTTGCTGAGGTGTGAAAAGAAGTGAATTGAGTTGGAGAAGCGTGTCTTAGCAGTACCTCTGTACTGCTAAGACACGCTTTTCCATTCGTTATTTCCTTTCGTTTTCTGAGGTAGAAGAAATGTAATGAAGATATCAAGTTGAAAGCACCACTTCACTCTAAAAACAATGAATGAATTTAGCGATCTTATTGGTTGTTGCTTTAGAGGGTTGGCAACTTAAGCATCAATTAATGAAACGAGTAACGCCTCAGTCGCCCAACTTGTCAACTACAGACGCTCTTTATGGATTCTTTGATGTGATAGCTTGTGATCCTTTATCTTACCTATTTATTTCTATATCAGCGATCACCCTCCCCCCTTTCCCCATCATCTACTCTTTCTTATTTCCTCTTTGCTTCAGGGAAACGTAAAAAATTTGCATAAAGAGTCAATATCGGCGAATTCTCAACGTTATATTGCATTTTTGGTGATGACCACGTTGCTCTTCTTTCTTATTCCACTATGCTTTTCCGCAGCACTCTATCATAGTATTGCGGAGCATATCAAAAAGCAACAGAATGCGAAATCTCGCGACGATAGCGTTCCCGATGCTGCTGGATTTCAATGGGCGCCTGCAAGTCACATCTCCAAGGTATATACCAAGCATCTTGAAGCTGCTTAGCATCAAGCAAATAAAAACTTTCTTTGCTCCCAAATCGATCGGAAACGATTTCTCTACAACAATCCTTCTCGCTCATTTAGATACTACTTACACTTTCTGGCTAACGGGGCAGCACTTCACAACTTCGTAGCTAATCCTGGAAGAATTTTGCAGCTACACTCCAAATAGATGATACTTTTTGCCAGAACTATGCAGAAAGTTGCAGACAGAAAAATGGGCGAAGCATTGCACAAGTATGCTCAGCACTCTCCGAAAACATGCTATCATCGAAGGTAGTTTTATTGTAATTGGTTTCTAAGCTACCAATTTTGAAGACTTGTTAAATATGATACAATATCATAATTGCATATTAAAATTTTAATTCAATATGAAAACTCGATGGACAAGAAGTGCCCACGGAATTTGGTATTTGAAGCAGGTTAGGAAGTATTTTAATTTGCGAAGCCATGCTATATCTCATTTTTGAAGTATTACCTCAGAGATGAATCCAAGGGTTTCTTTTGCATTCGGTGAGCCAATCTGCAGAAATTACTTCCTGTGACCCACTTCCGAAAATTTCTATTTTCAATTCAAAATTGTTTCCAGGCGTTTTTCTAAAAACTTTCTACAAGTGTCACAAGTCCTAATTTACTTACTTGTTATCTTCATTAGTACTGGCAACAAAGTCAAAAACGCCTTCATTAGAATGAGACGATCTCTGAAGATTGCGCACGGAACCCTCTTTACCTTATGGTTTTCGAAAGTTCTTCAACTGCTTTCGTCAACGAGCATGTTTTTCAGCAGCGTCTAGCAGCACCAGCGTTCTTGTCTGCCAACTCTTGATATTTTCACTTCCCTTCATGAAATTCAGATAACCTCATCGGCATACCCGTTCCTGGTTAGTAACAAACCACCGTGGTCAGGACATCCCTTCCCCAAATATTATTCTCACGTAACAACGTCATGTATGTGCGAATGTTATATTTTCAGAGGGTCATGCAGCGAACGAGCAAAAAAACCTGCCGTCTTTTCGCATATATGTTAAACCTATGTTTACGGGTCCATACATATTGTCCTCCCACTTGACGCTGCCTATTGCAGGTATGCATGGGTTGCTTCCTGGTGACGGCATTGCCTTATCTGCCCTATGCACTGATCTGTCTGAACCCGCAGGACAGTGACAACTCCAATGTTACCATGATCGCACTACCAGTCGTATCTGCCAGAATGAGCGCAATTTTCGCTCCTTTTGCTTTCATATGGTTCGGTGATTTATATATTACGCTGAAAAACTCCAAAAATTTTCGAAATTTATATCACACAATTTCGTAAATCAGTCGCACGCAGTTATATATACACCTGACAGCAGGTGTTTATAGATTTTACAGTTTTTATTCGATTTCGCATGTACTTGACTTTCAAGTATTGGCTCCGAAAACTTGGTCACTTGGCATAGTTTTGAGCTGTCCTGATTATGATGATATGCAGATATGTCAAGTCGACTATTTCTAACGCGGCGAAAACAGCGCAAAATTTTCTATAAACGATAAGAAAACAAGTGAAGAATAAAGAGGTCGGAGAAATATCTTGGGACCATCAACAAAGGAACTGAGATAGGTAAAGAACACACTACCAGCAAGGAACAAATGGAGTAGATGAAGTGGCAGGGCTTGCGAGCTCTTAATTGCAAAAGTGTCACAATTTTGCACTATCTGTTGCATTTTTTCACACAACCAACCTTGTTTCGTTTCACGTTCATCATGTCTCATTAGCTTCTGGACGGTTTGGTTTCTACTGGGTGTGTAAATTTAGTTTATAAAAGTGCTTCATGGCAATATGTGCGTACACGTATTTCTGTCCATGTGTATTTATGTCCGTCTGACCGTCCAGAAAATTCAATTCTGGTATCAAAGAAACTGGAGTTGTGGACTTTAACTGCACAAGGAGAAGTTTAAGGCCTATTCTTACATCACATTTCGCGTTGGTTCGTCAACACTGAAAGGCGCTTCGGAGAAACAAAAAAATTTTGCATTTATTTGCATTGGAAGAATCTCAAGTTCACATCGGTAAGTCACAGAAGAATGAATCTTTTGTTGAAGATTCTACCAGTTCCTAGTGTAATTGAGATACAAAAATGTTAGTCCTCCTATTTTGCTTCTTGCTGGTTGATTTCGTAAGTGTCTGCTCACTTGAGCGAGTCATGAATATTTATCAACTCAATGTGCACGCTTCTTCTCCTGTCGATTCGAAGCCGCTTTAAGGCTGTTTCAGTCACCTTTTGACACCACGTCGTTCAGTTCTCTCTCTCTCTCTCTCTCTCTCTCTCTC
>JAARMF010000586.1:35581-50142 GCA_022844705.1 Toxascaris leonina | reverse complement strand
CCCGCACCCATCAGCTCACTGTTTTCCTTGATGTTTTCTATTTATCTCATATACATTGAGAGGCCTTTTGATGACGTCAAATAGAAAGATTTTGTCGTCTGAGCATCATATATGCACCGTATTTTAGTTGACCTCTTTCGAATTAAAACATCACACTCCGTGCATCGCAGTCACATCTTTTCTTTCCAATGCTCCTTTTCAACTGAAACAAACAAAGAGTCGGTAGCGTGCATATACCTGCCTCTCTTGCTGCTTATTTCCTCACAACGTGAGGAAATAAGAAGAAGGAACGTGAAGACGTCGAGTATGACGAGGAGAAAGGGAACTTAATTTTAAAGCTTCATTAGCAGTATAGCTAGGAACGATTTTTATTTCCTCTGAGATCACGCAACTTCACATCGATGAAGCGAGCAGCCACCGCAAGGAAATCGCTTTCACAACTCGATTCCACTGAATGCACCTACTCAGTTGTGCACTACAGCTACACCTCAAACTTTTGTTAGCGATCAATGTGTCGTGCTTTCATTGGTTTTTTTGGCTTCGGCGAATTTGCATTTGCGCTTGCAGAGCTCAATGTTGTGTCTGCATATTTGTCTGCCCGTAAGTGTAGTAGTTTTAACTCCAGAACCATTGAACCAAGTTGGAAATCTGATAGATGACTTACCGTTCCCATATTCAGCCAACATCAGATCAACTAATCTCATCAACCTTGAGAGCAGATGCAGTCATTTAGAAGCCCTAAAAATTCCATGTTTCGGTAGTAAGTCGAGTTTTCATTTTCTTTCGGTCGATTTGCAAGAAAATGAAATGTCCTTCGTAGACTCAGTATTTGCAAGCAATTCAGAGGACTGGTTGATTTTGTGGGTGGAACTTGCCAGCTTGTTGTTGACACCATTCGCTAGTTCGCATTACCAAACAAACAAATAAATAAGCTTGGTCAATCAAATAGGCGTTTTGATGGCTCTTTTCTTCTCGTCATTATTGGCCGTTCTGCTTCATCGTAAAAGACTTCAAGCCCATTAAGCCTACTTTAGGAGGAATGTCGCACTTCTGACAGTGGGGAAGAACTGGGAGTTGGATTGCATTTGAGGAAACTGTGAGCTCTTACAGCCAAAAGAGGAAGGGAGAATCGAACTCGAGAGGAACTGCATTCAAGGACTTATGCGGGAGAGTGTCCTGGACTAGGATTTTGGAACAGATTAGACTAGAATTCAAGAAGGCATACAGTATTCCTGTTTTGTTCAGAGGCAAGCCTCCCTACATAGATCCTGCTTCAAAAAATATGTCCTTCAGTTCTTTTTCGTTACAAAGCTATTTTAATGCGGCACTGGAGGTGGTCTTATTGCCCAAAAACTCAATCTAATGCCGAATGAAAAATGCGTCCAATTAAATAGTAGACCACATTCAGCATGTTTCTGTGGTGGGGGAGGGGTGGACGGGCAGGGAGGAGCGAAAGGAAGAGGACAGGCTGATAAAATTCCTTCAAAGTCGTGGCGAGCAATTTCTTTGAGAAATTTGTGACGTTTTCTGGTTCAGAAAATGGTGGAGCTGCCTTCGTCCATTTGTCATAATAAAATTTCGATTGGATATATGTTCTTCGTCCTCCTTTCATTGAGTCACTATGATTCCTAAAAACTAGCAATCTGGAGTTCAAAATAGCCGTCCCTTCGTCCCTTCCATCTCCTCTCCCCTCTCCACATACATAACTTCTAATACTCAGCGCTGACGTTTGTCTAAGAATTTGAACGACTAACTTCAAAAACGGAATGTGAGGACGATTGTACGATGCAAGTTCGTGCTTTAGTTTGACCAGAATTCATCATGTCACTCGAAGTTGTGCTTTAACATACCACCATCTTCTGGAGAACATTTGCAGCATTCGATTCGGAAGTACGTCTACTGAACTGATCGAAGATGCGATAATACAATAATTTAATATTTACAACTGAACCATAAACTATAAGTAAATTATTTTTTGGCACAACAACGGAGTGAATGTCCGTTGAAAGGAGCGAAGCAGGACCACTGTCACGTCTGCTCATTCCTACTGCGGTGTGCTATCACTGCATTCGTAGTCCTCGGACGGTGGATAGTCGTAGTTGTTGTTTTCGCATTTCCATGTCTTATCCCAATGTGCAAACACTAGTCGACAGGGCAATAATTCAGGCATCACCGAATGATGCGTCACCAGCATCGGAATAGACGGAAAATATTTATTGAATCCCTGGAAATTAGTGTTCAACAACTGGTATAGAAATACAGGCTTGATTATGCACAGGTTGTGTAGTACCTTTAATGAATACGGACTTTGAGCCTCCGACAACGAATCTCTACTCGCAATTCGACACCGAATGGTCGGCCGATTTTTAGTTCTAACATCAGGTCTACTTTAATGCGCTTATATAGAACATTTTCAACTAAATGAAAAATTCTTATGGTTAGTTCTCATACCGCCGGTATTGCGCCGATGAGGAAATGTCGAGAATCATCAATAGTGCTAAATTATTCGTCATCAACTTAGTGGAACAACAAAATAATACAATGTCATTTGCTTATGAGTGGATTCCTTCGAGAATAATGCTTCTCAATATAGCAGCACTCTATCTAAGCAAAATCAACATCATTTTACAAGCTGTTCCAAGTAGCGCAAGTTAAAGCGAATAGGCGAACTAGGCAAGTATGTAGAGTTGGTCAACGAAGTTTTTTGAAGACCTGATCAGATACGTGAAACGAATTTTGTGAGTTACACAATCAAATCGCTCTCATCGTTTCTTATATGAAAGTGCCAACACTATGCACAGATCGTCCCCTATATCGGCTGCATGATCGCCAGAATGTGCAGGTTAATTCGCGCCGATAGTTCTCTTCCTCTATGATAAGACAACTCTATATCTCTGAACTCTCGATAAGATTCGATTCCATCAGTCAATTTCTGTTCGATCAGCGAACATTCGATCCGACCTATCAAATTGCTACGGTAATAATTTGAAAATACACAATTATGAGAGCATAAGGTAAACGAACTCTTATTTTGAATCCACGTTCGTTTCGAATAATAAGATAATGGGATACACCAGTTGGATTGTGTGTGAAAGGTACTCTCACACTTAATGCAAGGCATTTCTTCTTCGATTCGGAGAAACGCAATACGAACGACCCCTCTGGTTGTGTAAGTAATGCTTTCAATATTTTACTCCTGAAATTCACAAAATTAAAATTATGAGACTCTTTGAAAATGCCCTTATAGAGACTTAGCGGCTTTTGTATACATTGTATACGCCATATCTCGGAACCTTTTAACTACGAAATCTTTGCTAATATCGATCAACATGCGCCCATTTCATGGCCATTTGCCCGTAGTTCTTGTCACTACTGTTGTCGTTACCTACATGTGCTTGTTCTGCGCAAAAATGGACGTTCACAGCTGCTATCGCAGATATGCGCTCCTGTCCACTGAGTGGTCATTTCCCAATTTAATAACCCCATTTCACCGTCTACGCCCCTTACCAAGTCCTCCCAACTGTGCATGAGCAAACATTGAGCAAACAATCGGGCCGGCAATATTACGAATGGGAGGGGTTCAGCACCCCTGCCTTCTAAACTTAGCTAGATAAATCAACAGTCAACGCAACATTTCAAACCAAAATTTGCTCATTTCGGAACTTAGCTGCAAGATTTACAGCTCTTTTCTTGCTCACAAATGGCATCTGAATACAAATGGTCTGTGCATCAGTTGCCTCATTTTTCTTTCGCTGCAAATTACGACCCGAAAATTGAATTGCGTTCAAAACGACACAATCACTTTACCCACGGAAAAGTTGTTTACGTTGGCTGTCGATAGTTACTTTCCCTAATGCTCAAATGAGCTCGGTTCTTCTTTCTCTCAGATCGCTGCACGACAATATGATTTGCAAATGGATGCAACGTGTGTGGTAATGAGAAAAAACAATATTCGTGAGCGACGATCGAGTTGCTGCAACATTACGAATGGGAGGGGTTTAGCATCCCTCCCTTCTAAACTTAGCTAGATAGCACGTCCTTTTAACGCACATCTCACCGCTCGCAAATTCCAAATTATCGGAAGACATCCAGTAGATGTTCTTCTATAATAAGGGAACGTTAGTATGGATTTCGAAGTTGTGTATTTGCTCGTTGGACGCTGCAATTCTAATAATAAAAATCCTATCGAAACTGTGTAACAATGCGTTGAAGCATCAGTTGTGTCAAGCAAACGGAAACTATTAATTGAATGCAAGTTGAGGTAACAAAAGACGACTTACCTAGGCGCATTCTTACAGAAATAAGCCACTTGATCGAGCTGTCTCTCCAACGCATCGTCTACTGGATATATCCATTCGGACCTGAATTCAATTCCAAATAATTTTTCGTTATAGAGTTACGCACAAAATCCATTGTACTGGTGTAGATCTCCTTATACAACTAACTATGAGAATTGTTTTTCATTGCCATTAATGCAATAGCTACAAAGCTTTAACGTAATATCAAAGGACAATATAAATTCTCAAAATATGTCATCTGATCGAAAGCATTTATATGTGTCGGTTTAAAAACGCTGAGTTCGAATACTTCCGGTAAAATATAGCGGAACAGAATGTTGCGATTGGAAAAGCGCTCTGCGGCCATACGCAAATTTTCTTATACGATCGTATGGCAACTTCATTTTCGAGACTCCTTTCTAAATATCCCTATATGAGTGTCAATGGTGTGGGTTTTTCGTTGTAATGCATTTGTCGATATGAAAAGCAACTTATGAATAACTGGTTCGAAATCATGTTCTTCTGATACCCAATTCAGCAGTTATTGACGGGCAGCTTCGAAATCAGACTGCCTCAAAAACTGATTTCGGCTTATATGCAACTTCTATTGAACTATTCAAATTAAATATTTCGGTTGAATCAATTAGAATTAAAAAATTAAATGAGCTTTTTAGCTCGCCTGGTTTCCGATTATTGCGAGTAAGTCATAGATGGCGCAGTTGAACCACAAAAAAATCGTTATCACTTACAATCGTTCATCAAAATGCAGCGATGGAGTTGGCTCAATCAAACGCGAAGCACGCACCGGAGTTTCGTCAACCTGCAATGTTCAGCGCTGAAGAATTGCAATTTTTAGCGTCAAAATTCTTCACGAAATCGAATTGAAAAATTCCGAGAAATCTGAGTGAACTTTCAAGTTTTTTCACTAAAAATTTCTTTGAGCAAATGCTTAAACTGGAACAAGTTAGTCCACATTGGTTCGCTTTGATATACGACTGCAAAAATGACACAACGCGCACTCTTCAATTGCTTCATGCTCTTCTGCAAACTTCCTTCACGAAACTGCATTAAACCTACGTCAAGTCTACGCGCATACAGGCGTTTATCCGTTTGTCGCCACTACAATTAAAATTCTAAAATTAGCTAAAAGGGAGATGTGGTCTTTATACTAAAGCTGTTATCATAATCAGGAAATATTGGAGGACGCCGACTAGGGAACAGTTGTCATCTGTACTAATTTTGCGGGATGGTTACAGATGGTAACCTAATCCGATGGTACATTCTGTACCATTGTTGATTTTTATCAATTACTTTCGAAAGAGTTAAAGTAGTTAAAGCTAAAACCGAAGAAGGAACTCCGTTGAATTTTATACCGATCAATCGCCAGGAAACAACGAATCTTTCGTAGAATTCTTTTAGGTACAAATAAACATAAAATTATTATTGTGCATATTACGTTGGAATGTTTTTATTATGCATACTGGATTTCCTAGCTTACAATTTATGGAACCGGTTGGGCAGCTGAACGGTGTGCAGGGAAATGATTTCGCATGTGCTCCTCCGCGACACCGGTCTCCTCATCTGCTTCTATAATTTTATTCACTGCTTTTTTACCTGAGAAAACGTACTTTGAGAATTCGCAGCCATATACCGCATAGCATGACATAAGAGACGGCATAGAAATTTTGTTGCAAACTATCACTTCAGCGTTTGTGTTGCCTTTTGTTATCTTGCATGATGAGAAGTTATTTGCTTGTTTTTACATGAAAGCTATTGGTTACTTAATTTCTTTCCTTGATGTTCCTGGACTCAGTCTAATCTGAGAAAGTGGCTTAGGGTGGAGGAGGGTTCAGAAGCGATCGGTGGATGGGGTGTTCGAGTGCCACCACTGCTTTCCTATGATTTCCTGCCCAGTTTGCTCGAATTATTCTTCATTTTGCAGTGGATACAGACTGCTTCTGCTGCCGATTTTGGTTTAACCGTTGATGTTTGAAATGGCCCAGCTATCATCCGTGAGTTCTTTCGAAACATGTGATTATCTTTGAAATGATATGCCGACCATGAATTTTAAACGATGGGATTATATTTGGATTGTTTTTGCGTTTGAGTTTGCAAAAAGAGAATAAGATAGGAATAGAGAGAATCTTCTCTTATAATTGCTTCAGCAGCGAAAGTAAACCGTATTTCCACTCGCTTTGTCAAAAGGTACTCAGTGCAGGCAAAGTGCTGTCGTTATATTGGTTACGCCTTGTCAGGAGGAGTCGGAACATGGTATTATTTTAATGGCGGAGTGTTCGTGAGAACATTCCAAACCATTGCTTTTTTCCCCTCTGCGACTGCTCGCTCTCCTCCCCATCCTTCCTCCTTTCTTTTTTTAAAGAAAATGAAGATGCAGGGAGTCGCCTCTTCTTCCACCTTTCAAGATTGTTAGTAGCCATAGCTTCTGTTTCCTAATCTGCACAACTTAAGATATTTATATGCTAGCTTGATGAGATGCAAATAAAAGTGTTGAAGCAAATTGTCGATAAAATGTAGGTAACCTAGAATGAACAACATGCTATACCACATTTAAGGCAATTATAAATTAAGGAGGCGAAAGTGTTCTTTTTGATGATAAGATTGTTTTATTCCGAAGTCCAATGAGACGATAGCGTAACACAGCCTTCGCAGCTAATTGCGCTGTGGTCGTCGAGCATTGCACCACTTCCATGAAGGGCAGTGGTCCACGTGAACCAAATAATGATTACTTCATTAGTGATACATTGTTGCTGTGTTTGTTGCGTCCTCGCGCCAATAAAATCCTTTATGAAAGGTCCCCAGCCATCAAATCCACTCAATAGTCTATTAACATCAAATCGCACACAGCAATCCTCTGAGCCTATGGAAACTCTCAACGAAAAGCGCAATGTTTTCATACAAAACTTCATTCAAATATATATTATATATATATATATATATATATATATATATATATATATATATATATATACTCGCCGATCAAATGAGTGCGCCTTGCGAAGAAAAAAACCGGTTGGTTAACGTCGTATGATTGATACCTGCTGACGGGAAATCGCCCTCGGGATAGCTGATGGCGGTTTTTCGTTCTGTTCATCTTGTAGTGGCCGAACCACGGAAATGGGCTTTTCCTTGGGTGCTGGATCAACGGATGAGAACTGAAAGTGACAAAATGCTTAAGGATGAATAAGGCATTAAGTGAGCATATAGCAAAAACGAACCCTCCTGATTTCAGCTGCATATGCTAATTGTTATTGTGCATGTGCGCATCCGAACAGTTTTCTATACTATCACGTGAGTGAGAGTTATGCCTGATGAAGAATACTCCACTTTAAGAATATCTCTTGGTATATAAATAACATATCAAAAGCGATGTGCTCGCAAAAAGTGACCGTTTACTGCCCTTGATTTATTTTATCATTTGAAACGCCACAAGCAAACGAGCACACTTTCAGTGATTCAATTCCGGAAGGAAAGAATGCGGATATTTCACAAATGCAACCTTTCCTCTCTATATCATCATTTTTTACACTGCAATAGATCGTCTCATTACTTAACAGTTGTTGAGGATTATGTTCCTACCGTTTAACAACTAGTCCATTATGTTACCGAAGTAACCGATATTCAAGTACAGCGTTATGCACTGAATTATGTAAATTTGCACATGAAATATGCGGTACATGTCGATGAAATATGTTTGCTAGCGATTATCGCACACGATCAAGTGCTCGTTGGGAGATGACGAGTGTGAACGAAGTATGACATGTGATGGGCTGAGAGAGTGGTCTAACTGGGGAGGGGAATACAATTATACACTCATCACAACCATCAAAAGCCATTCATTTGCATCGTGTCATACGAGAAGGGCATAGTTGATTATGCAATTCTGCTTTGTCATGAGAATCTCCACCCCGATATATCGTCATTATGTCTTTTTATAACATTGAAAATCGTATCGTACCTTATTTTGTCGGCTTTTAGTTTGGCACTTTCAAGGGGATCCCGAATATATTTGGTTGTCGCAATTCTTCACCAAAGGAATCCAGAAATCCACATACACCTAGTTTCTTGCCTTAACATGTCATCCAAAAGTGTTGAGCAGTAAGTAACCTAATTGCGTGAAATATTCGAACACTAACTGAGGAATCTTCAATGTATGAGGAAAGGGCGGCACAACATGAGTTTTGTGCGGTACATCAAATCATAACATTGCCTCGAAAGGCACCACGAAAACGGGTACTTGCTGAGGCATTCCCTTGTTCCAGCACCCAACTAGTTGCGCAGAGAATTTACTTTCGCATATTTCATATTACCACTGATAACTATTCATAGTTCCTAAAGGATGTGATTAGTCCGCGACTAGAAAAGAGCCGAACGAATATAACTTCTCCGAATCGCAACCTGTGTGGCAATCACTCTCCCTGAGATGTGGAAAAGGACGGTCCTATCTACAAGTGAATCTGCTTCACTACATACAAATACCCGTTTTGCGCTTTGTACCAAAGATATTACATTTTGTCGAACTGCACTGTTTGTGATTGTTTTTTTTTCCAGCACAAATATATAGGCACTGAAACCAATATGAGCACTGTTATTTGCTGTTCATAATGGCTCTCTCAGTGTATAATTATTTGAGCGATAAGTGGCAACATTTTCAATTCGCTATTACTCCTTCGACGATGCTACTGCCTGGTGGTTAAGGATTGCCGAGAGCGGCCGATCGACAGGGCCTATATTCTCATCAATTTATTTTATGTGAACAACTTATTGCACACAAACTGACATTAGGTGACAATACTATGGCACACAGCAAACGCAATCGTACGTTTCCCTAGTGCCTCATTAAGACTCACTCATTTCACTATAAAACACTGTGACCCCACCCTGCAGTTATGAAATATTCTATACGAATGAATGTAATGAAAAACAAAAAGTACAAGCACGATAGAACTGTATTCCACGGCTAATGGGAAAGGGAGCCAGAGCATAAAACGTGTGATCGAATTGATTTGCTGCAGAAATAACCTAGACAAAAATGAGCACGACGGAAACGCCACTAGAAGTATTGCGCTGTGACAGTTTGTCGGTTAGAATCGATGGGAAAGTGGTCTTCTGGCATTCAAAGGCGACTGTTAATTGAACGTTGCATATGTTACCGAACAACTAAGCAGACAAAGGACGTGTCCTAGCAATTGTGTTGTGCGGCGAACTGCACCTACAACATAATGATTTGTTGCAGAAAACATCGATGCAAATCGAAACCCGTGCGCGAAAAGATTTAAATTTTGATTCGCTCGTAAGCGGTACTGTACAGGTGATGAAAAATAAGGAGGTGAAGTGGTGTTTTCAAGGAAATTTTGGTGATGCATTGGAGCACAACGCTTCTAAACAATTATAGATGTGATGTGTGTCGAGAAAGAAATAGGAACACATTAATAAATTGGAGACGCCTTAAGTTGGCTGTCGTTATGACAGCTCTTTGCATTGCCTTATATGACCGACTGGTTCTATATATTACTAATGCATGCATAACATAATGTTCCTTTTCAGAAAATTTTACCGATCATTCATAAAAGTATTCCAAAAAATGTTTTTTTAACCGAGAGCTGCGAACTGGAAAATCGGTCGGCGCAACGTGCATGCAAATTTCTAACGCATTTCAATACCATCTTATTTCAAGGCTGACGGCCCACGGTGATAGCGGGGATTAGCTTATTGTGAAAATCATACTACTCGCACAAGCTAAATGTGAATCTGCCGTTTGGCCGCTCTAGTGGTCTGCCGTTTGGTCGACTAACAAGCTTTTGAGTGCAGATCATTTTGTAGTAAGAGCGACCTTTTACGCATTACCTTTTCTAGAATGTCCGTCAAAGTTGATAACCTTGTTGCCGGATCTGCAGAAAGCGTGTGTCATACCAGTCGCCTAGCTCGTTTCTCTTATTGTTCTAATTTCTTGATGAAAAACATAGTTGCATAAGACGTCTAATACACAAAACCTTGGTGGCATTCCTTCAAGAGGAGGATCGTTTTTCAGGCCATTCGTTCATAAAAAGGGCCACGTTGCGCAGTAGTAGTAGAAAGACAGAACTGCACTAGGCTTCGCGATTATAATTTCCAAAGACAAAAAACATCATGTCTCCGTTGTTTTTTCTTCTGAAACTATGCTCCGTTAAGAGCACGCTCAGATTTAGGCCACTTATAATCCATTTGTTTATCTATTTCGTTCGGCTCGGCTGCAAATAAGCACTTCCGCAAACGTTTGCACATTTCCGTTCCATACTACAGTTCATAAAACGGCTACAAGATCACCTCGAATAAAGAGTCCAACCGGCTGTCATACTGGGCATACAGTAAGGGGGTACATGACCACCTTGTTGATCACATTGCATAAGGCTCTTATGAGTTAAGTACTGAAAAAGGCATGTCCAAAATGTGGCGAGATAATATTGCATCCGTGTTTGAGCAACCCAGCACCCATCGAAAATATTCTGCAAGAGATCCGTTTTCTTAATAGGATTGATTACTCGTAAAATGGGAACCAATCTAATGGAAAATACAACGCGACGCTGTTAAATGCATGCAGTTTTCGATTTATGTGCCTGCAACTGTCCTCAGAAATCAACTGAACATCTTGATAGGTGGTGTGCGAACCATACTAAAATGTTTACTAGCCCGTCATGAGCCGATCATTGTTACTAGGATGGAGGAATGAAGGGAAGGATGGCCAGATACGATCTAACCACGGTACGGGCACCAAGATATTTTTAGGGGGAGGGGAAGGGTATGCGACCTGCATTACGATTGGTGCTAGGCCCAAAAAATTCTTTCAGGATCTTTCAAATTCCAGTGTCTCAAGTTTTAAGAATTCTCCCGATGAAAAGCGGTGAGAAGAGAAGAAAGGCTAGGAAAGAAACGCATGTGGACAAAGCATAAAATACAAACACTGAGCGATCGACTGTGTGACAGAGGAATGAGAAATGGTCGGATATACTGAAACAAACGGATTGCAGAGATGAGGAATATGTGTATTTTTATAAGAACTGCACTAAGTTATGAATGAAAGCTTGTCGAGAGACGGCTTTGAAAGTTTATCTTAGCTATGCAACAGTCAAACTGCAGCGATACAATAACCTATTCCTGGCAGAGTTCAAGTGGGGCGATTGCTCAGCGTCCGCATACTTGTTTTTGTGTTGCCTGGTAGGATGCTCTCGATGGGAAGGTCAGAAGGACACAAATGGCATCGCGGCACAAAATAGGCGTTACTGTGAAGGTAGACGCGTATCATGTGCCCAAAAAAGCCTCATCGTGAAGCAGTTCGACCACTGAAAGGGCGGGAGAGGAGCTGACGTTGAAAACGAGAGGGGAAAAATCGAGAAAAAAGTCTGCCCGTGGAGAGAGGCTGTGGAACGATTTGGCAAACAAGAGTAAAAGCAACGAAGCAGTCGTGTAGGAAAAAGTCGAAGATCTGCACCTATGATTCTCGAGCTGAAATATTGACAGTCAGACCGACAAGCACCCACACATACGTACAAGCATGATGTCATCTTGATAATTCTTGCCAATGCAAGTTTGCAAAAGCATATAAAACAATTTCAGTGAAAGAGGAAACAATGACCGCAATGACTACAACTGTAACGCCCACTTTCTGACCACTCTTTATCCTATGTGGCCATCTAATGAATAAGAAACTACATGAAAAGGCTGTCATTTTTAAACGCCTTGAGGAATTTCCATTTTCGAGACGCACTCTGTGGTCATTTTCGTGCATATAGGTACGCGTCTGTCTGTCTACCTGCTTATGCAGTAGTTTAACTCGGGAACTGGCGAGGCACGAAATTTTATAGGTCAGTATCCACCATGGAATGAAATCCTATGTTCATACTACGCTATCAATGCAACACCAAATAAAGCTGCTCGGGTTTTCATTTTATTTAGCAGTTCGAAACAGTCTCATAGAGAGAAGAACCTTTTGCAGAGGATTATTAGGTGCGGTCAAGCCAGCAAAATTATGAAGTTATTATTCAGTACCTTTGAGTTTTCATTGTTTAATTTTGAAAGAAAGTGATCAAACGAAAGGAATGGAAAAGCGTACGTCGTTGCAACTGCCTTGACACACCATAGAAGTTGCTTTCACATGCAGCTTCACCACTTGCTCGTTCATCTTTTCAACTATTATTCAGTTTCGTTACCTCATCACTACTATTTTCTTATATATTTTAGGTACAATTCATTTGGGACTCATTGACTTTCAATCGTGAATTTTAATTTTGTTAAACATTGCAAATGTTGTATATTGCTATCAATGGGCATAAAAACAATTGTTGATAAGATGATAAGGTAACGCTTTGATAGTGTTAAGAATCCACAACGACAGACAAAAACGTCAGTGTGCTCCCTTATGATAGTCATATATTTTGTACATTTCCTCTTGACAAAAAAGAAGAATCAATAACGCGGCAACTACAAAGTAGAGATGCGATGCGCTGTTCTCTAGGTCAAGCTATGTGCATTTGATCGATGGTGCTAGCACATACAGACATAAACATACACGTACAAACACAGAAATACACAAATAAAGTAGATGCAATGAAGGAATTCGCTTAAGTTGAGTTTATGCGCGATAAAGGCCGAAGATAAACAACTCACTAGAGACGTTACTCTCTTTGGGAAGCTTCAAAAAAACCGCATCACTCGATCAAAAGACGTGTCTTTGCTCGAAAATGACCAGTACTTCTTAAGGAGTTGTAAATCAACATTAAAGAAAGGCGATGTCAGCGAAAATGAGACAGCAAAGTCTCACAAGCACCTGTTCCCTTTTTGTTTGCGCCGATTGATTCCTTAAAAGTTGCTGCAACAGTGGGATAAAGTCCTACTATTTTAGAGAACACAATGGTCGCACTTCCTCCGTTTTTTATTCGTTACTTCTTCTTGTGCAAAGTAACAAACAAGGTGACTCTTTTGCTTGAAGTAACACATAAAACACAGAACGAAAAATATGCGATAAGGAAGATTGGAAATAATTTTGCGCTGCCATTCACAAAGTACTATATTTAAGGCGCCCCAAACATAGGAGGGATCCAATTCGTTCACGAAGCGAAGAAAGGAAAATGATTTAGCGATGTAGATTCATGCTCATTGCTTCCTGCAGCGTCTTTCCTCCTAAGAAGCAAGGATGCTCCGAGTCGAAAGTATGTTCCGAGTGGGAAGTCGAGTTCTAACGATCAAAATGCCATTGTTGGCTGTGTCACGCAGTCACATATTGCACAGCTGCTATTTGTTTCGCCGAGGTGACCCATAAATGGAACAACACCTATGTAAACGAGCGCATCAAATGTGCCTCAATGCACTTCATTCTTCACGTTCTTATCAACGCTGTTACTACGACTTCAATTTACGAACTCGTTTCCTGGAATATCATCTCTCGACAACAAATGCACTTGACACTTCAATAGATTCTAGTTCGCATGCTGGAAATTATTTATAGTCTCTCCCACTGCAAGGAAATTTTGGTTTTTAAGAAGCTGGGTGCCTTGAATTCGAATGATTCTTGTAAAGGTCGGATGGTTGAAGCACTCAAATGTGACAGTTAAAGCACTCTGAAATGCCAACGCATTTAACCGTTTGAAAAACAGTTTCTATTATATGAAAGTTTTGTCTATAAAAGGGCACAACTAAATTTAAATCAAATACATTGCGTCCTTTGGATTCCTTACAAGATTTCGATCAATGAATTTTTATCAATACGAACGCCAAATACATTCGTCGCAAATCAAACTGCCCATTATCCCCCTAGATATGGTCCATGTGTAATGAGTACGATGTGTTGTGTTCTATTTGCTTATCGGCTTTCTCACCTTTATACACTCAGGACAATATTCACACTTTCTTTCAATTAATTCCTGTCACACACGAACACATTTCCACCCCTCCCTTCCACTACCCATCATCCAACTGCGCACAGATCTCTGCGTCGATTGCCTGAATCCCAAAATCAGCACGAGTCTATCTTCCGACCAGCTGAATGAAAGAAAGTGGCCAACTATTGCCACCCTTTGAATCGTGCGTCAAGGTTGGACTTACATATCATTCTTGTTATATGAGGTCAACCAACCAAGCAGAAAATTTTTTAAGCCAAAGTGAGAGCACTTTTTCGCTGAGGCGGAGGAGGACAATCAAAATGGCTTGTTCGGCAACCGGCAAATATGCTCCTCCACCATCCTACTCCCAAAAAAAACTGATGATTGAGAAAAAAGAGTAATCAATTCGGTT
>JAARMF010000586.1:3387-35289 GCA_022844705.1 Toxascaris leonina | reverse complement strand
TAAAGTTTTTGATTTCACTCTTGACTCCCACAGAAATATGGCAGCGAAGATGAAATTGAAACGAACTCTTTTGTTGTAGATTGATGTTGACGAGAGTCGATGGAATGCTTGTGAGAAGACGGCGCTTACAGGGCGACGCCGTCGCTTCGCTAAATTTGCTCCACCATTTTCCTTGTTGAAAAGTTCAGAATCAGCACGTGATTTGCTACCGAAAAGACGATGCAAAAGTGCCGAAGAATAAATGGGTCTTTGTTTAATGTTAATCTCATTCGATGCGAACATGGATGGTGTTGAATTCGGAGTCGATGGATTCATCATAGAAATACGATGTGCCGTTGGCGGAACGACGATGCGCTGCGATGGCTTTGGCGGCAATTGCGGACTTGGTACCGCACGAGCCATTGCAGCAGCTTGAAATGCATTGCCTAGCACTGATTCGATCTCTTCAACCTATAAGGAGTTATTCTTTCTCGAAAAATGATGAATAAACGTCGCAACGGAAACAATAAGCCGCACATTGGCACAATGTGAATGGAAGGGCAGAGTGAATGGAACGATAGCAAAACAGTGAATCTTTTATCAACGAGTATCGCATTGGAAGCTAACCAAATGTGATGCTGCCGATGCTGCTATCTTCCTCCTAAGACTGCTTTAGCTAGCCGACATGGGTAGTAAGTTTGGAACCGAATAATGGAATGTGTTTTTGTAAAATATCGTTTTCCTCGTGATGTGATCTGCAAAGGATTCAAGTCCATGATTATGGAGGATCCATCCGTTTCTATTTGCGAACCGACTCTTAAATTACCTCTCGCGGCTATTACATTCGGCAATGGGTGGCGGGAATTGTGGGCAGTATCAAACAGTGCCTTATATTTTCTCATTAATGGAGCTTAAGGTGAACAAGATGCGAAAGCATTCTAACCTGATGGGGTGCATCAGTGTAGAATAAATGACACAGACGTCTGTATGTCTCGCCGGTTGGTTCACGCGCTATATATGCAACTTGGCATCGTTCTATTCGACCCACAACACAGCTTACACGACGAAGCGAGTGGCAAAGCAATGTGCGCTGAAACTTCAGAAGGCAGTCACTTATACAATGAAGCATGCAAATTACCGGCATTAATCATCTAGTTTTCTGCACGTATATATATCGTTAAAAATTAATTCATTTTTACATTTTTCTTAACACAGAGATCACAGGAGAGAAAGTCTTGCAAAATTAATTTGAAACAGATCGACGAAAAAGACCAAATTCACTTCGTAAATAAAGCGAAATCAGTAAAACCATTATGAACGAAAAGCTTTCAGAAGTGAACATTGCAAAGTTTGCATTTCTGCATGCGAGATTTGCATTCCTACAGTACTAAATATATGATACAATGTGCTGAAGCGAATCATGAGTCTCACTGATATAACAGAGATTAATTTTAAGGGTGCATTTTCATTTAAATATACCTACACCAGTACCAACGAAAAATTTCATCCGCTTTCACAATCGGTATAAACAATCCACGCATTGCCAAGTTTCTTACTGTTAAAAACCCCTCGGTTTCTCACGGTTAAAAATACAAGCCTCATTATTGAGGCAGTAGGTTAGATGAACGTATGTAAAGGTTAGATGCTAATAGATACTGCTGTATGCATATTCCTTTTGTGTACGAGCCTATGAGGCAACAATCATTTGCAACTTTAATTAGCATTCAAACGATCGGTCATCCACTCAATTGACACACCATTCGCTGCTAATATATTTAGTTCACTGCATCATATATAATTATGCTGCTCGTTTCTGAGAAGGTCAAAGAGTGAAAACGATGTTGTGTGCAAAATTTATTTATGTACTAATATGGAAATCACTCCAGCGATTGCAAGCCTCAATTGTTTCTGGCCTATAGCTGAGGTGACGCTTAAGAAATATTTCGTTCAAATCTTCTTTGCACTTTTCACTCCAACTGGACAATTTGGAACAGATAAATACATTCCTTTATATGATCTCAGCTAATAATACGAGGTGCACTTTGTTTTAAATGTGGTATCAACCACAGTTTAGATAACTTTTGCGACAGTGATTTTTCGCATAACAGCTTTTAGTGAGGCATAGAAAATTCAGAATCGCCCTATAGAGGCCCTTCTTTCGATTTTTATAGGCCAATAACCTACAGCAGAACTAAGCTCGGGATTAGTTTTTAACTCCATTAATATCGCACCATATACGACAACTGCCACAGAACTCCATCAAGAGAAGATACTGGCTCAATAAACTGCTGTCATATGCTTGTTCTGACAGTCGAATTATGTGCATGTGGAGTTGAAAATATGGCAAAGAAGTTCAGATGATGAGTAAGAACAGTTTCTTAGAGGTACGAAGACAGCTCACATTTCAAAATTATCAGCGAGAATTCCCTGTGGACGGGTTAAGTGGCAGCCTAAGTCTCGAGAAGCAACAATGAACGGCATTATTAAAGGGCGCACTTAAGATATTGTGGAAAGTTGGTTCGAATTTACAGATGAATGCAGATAATATATCTTACTCGATCGTTGGGAAGAGACAGCGACAATCAAATCATCAACCAACTCTCATCCCCTCCCTCCACTGCGGAAAATAAAATATAAATATTACTGTGACAATTATGATGTTGAAAATATTCTTTAAAAATTGAGATTTATGCGACAGAATTTCATAAGTAAAATCATTTTTTATTCCAGAAGACTTCAAAGTGCGAAATCATTGTGCAACTTTAAAATTCATCAATTTTCTCCGAGACTCTGACATTGAGTTTGGCAATTGTGAAGAGTGTGTCGCATGCGAATGCAGCTTGCGCAACAAATATCCCTATGAAAATGATGGATGGTTAGTGTTTATGGAGGCGAAGAAGCGTCGATACACCGACATTTCTATTTCATAGTTGACTGCCTCAAAGGTGAATGTGCTTTTTTGATATCCTCGTTGAATGATGCACAGTGGGCTTATACGGCTGCAATGTGCAAAAAAAGAGCGTTCTCTCAGCAATGAAGGCGCCAATTGGCGTGGTAACAGGAATGCGCAACAGATGGTTGACGGTCATGTCCGCACTTGCTGCATAACACAGCGCTTGGAGCCGTTGGTGGCATAGATAAAGGAACTAGTGAACCTTATGTGCCATTGGAAGCTGCTTGCTTAGAGCGTTCATATATAATTCACTTCCCAAAATTCGTTGACTTGATAAGTAACTTGAGTTGGATTTTTGTCATTGACGCTAAATGATGAAAATGGGTGAGGAACCATTAATTGAAAATGGCAAACGCGGGGCTTCAAAGCATCGCAAAAATGAACAAATTGAGCAACAGGTAATCCTAAAAGACCAAAGAATATCACGTCCATTAAATGGGTTATTTTTCCACCTTTATAAATATTAGATTAACATTCCCCAATGTTATGAATTCCAGTATCACTCAGTCCCTGCATAATTTGCGTTCTATTCTCGTTGAATTCCCCTCATTGCGTGAATGTTTCAAAATTCTAAGCAGTCATGATGTTGTTCTTTTGTTTCAATTTGCAACACAAGCGATCACCTAATACGGCAACGTTGTGCATGTGCGTAGAATGCTTGCATCCATCTGTCTGTCCATCGTCGGATAGTTTCAACTTGGAAACCATTAAAGATAAAACTGACGAATGCGATTAAGAGTGCGGCAACAAAATTAGCATACACTCTGCAACATGTCGCTCTTTGTCGTTCTTCTCGAGGTGTCACAAAAAAAATCCTTTTATCTGAACTTTACATGTGGTTGAATCGACTGAAAAGTGAACGCGCGATTGCGCACACTCTGTAATTTGGCGGCATTTCACATAAGTGGTTGTCCAGGTGGACTAAACTGAAAAAGTGCGCATTGTATCACCCCTTTTGGTGGCACCTTTCGGCACCTGTTTTCGACTATCATCAACTATCAAATGGAGTGAAAATGAGGAGGAAGGAAGTTTGTTCAGTGAGTGGAGTGGGATCGAAGGTGATCGATGACATATAAGCAAGGCGGTAATCGTAAGCGCACCTTTGATAGGTCGCTTCTGTTTTTGAAGATACCGCACACAAAGCGATACACATACAGGTCACCTGGTCATAGGTGAGCACAATCTCCTCTGAGCGCTTCAGCACCAATGCGTCAATCCAACAACAATCGTACTAATCATGCACTAACATCAACGCGGTACCATATTTAACATTTTGAGGATTATTAAGATCCCACTTCAACAGCAGCTTGGAGTTAATTTATTGTTTTCCGATGCATAACAGTCACTTCACGAGAGATCTTTTTTCAAAGAAGATGCATCTTTAATGAAATTACTCTTTCTTTCGTTTGCATTACTCCAACTTAAATAAACGCCTTATAAGCTCTATGAAATGAAACATTCGATTAATATTCTTTGTGATGAGTCGTCGTTTGTACTCCAAAACACATTTGACAATGTCGCTTCTGCACAGATATGTTTGCAGGCATATATCTCCAACAGTTTCCACTCCACAACCACTAAAGGTAGATTTATGGAAATTAGAAGGTAGAATCTGCACTGTGAAGCCAAACACTTTGAAAAGAGTTATAAGTTCTTTAGAATGTCCCAAAATTTACATATTTTTACCATAGTTTAAATGCCTCGGGCGGCAGACAGCTCTGCACAATCACTCTGGCCATTAAAGAGTTTTGTGAAGGCGCTCGGGTTTGGTTGAAATGTGAGTCAAACACGGCGCATATTTCATTACTTGCTGCTAGCTCAGGAAATTAACAGTTGCGATGGAAATTTCTGCAGGGAAGTATATTAGTTGAACCCATCGGTGCGTTGAATCAGCTTTGGAAATCTCCAGAAAATGAAGTTACCTCAACTCTGACTTGAGGAATACCAAAAGCGATGTGTCAGTCAATATAAGCATTGATGCAGAAAAGATTATAGCCTGAGGCAAAAGCCAATAAAGTTTGTTTTTAAAAAATTCAAGGCTTGGCCGCATTTTGGTGTTTTTATTCGTTTGCTGAGGGATAGTGCATTTTTTTTCTCGTATGACATTTCTTAGTCGACTTGCTAAAGTGATCGTTCATACCTGCTAGATATGAGTTCGATTCCCTATCTCACTAAATAAAATAGCTGATTGTTTGCCAAATCAAAGCGTGAGTGGGCAAAGACCATCAGTGATTAACCCCCATCGGAAAAAAACCGCGCTAATGAATAAACAGCCATTGTAAAATCATTAAGCGATTACACAAATGTTCCCCATAAGCAATCGATGAAAAACATTTGGAATGTACCTCTTGTACGCGCAGAAAGTAGTGCTCTTTTTTCAGCTCAGGCTTCAGAAATTTCTAGTGGTTCAATTTTAAACCTTCATTTGAGAAGTTTCTAGTGGACCAGTTTGAAACCTACAATTAAGAAGTTTCTAGTTTCCAAATGCAAAGTTAGCACCAAAATCCTCAATGAATGAAAGAATGATAAAGATGCATGGAAAAGCCGATGAACAGAGACGAATAAAAGGCATAACGGAGACTTGTTGATTAATGCAACGACCGGCACATATACAACGGTGATGTAAATTGACAGATATCACACTATCTTAGATTATGGGGATCATTTTGTTCCACCATTGCACATTAAACTATGCGGAAAGTTTCCACCTTGGAACAAATCTGCCCTTTGAATCTTCGATAAGACTCTAATTCAGTGAAGCACTACAGGGTCACCGATGCTAATAGTGACGTTGCACTCCGAGTGCTATTGTGCTGCGAAAATCCGCAAGCGATGGTAATTGAACAAACGTATGCTTTAGAGGAATCAAAGCGTTGTGTTATGCCATATTTGAATACCCATTCGGCTAACAATGCTAGACGCTGCACCATTGTTGAGTGCCTTATGATAAAAGCTAAAAAATTCCATGAATAAATAATGAATGCTTGAATAGCAAGTATGCAAGAAAACATTGTGATGCCATTCCATCCGTAATAATCCAAAGAAAGGACGAGAAAAGACAATATGTCCAAAGAAAGGGCGAAAAAGGACAGTGTCTAACGAAGCTACGAAAAAATAACATGTGCCCAAAGAAAGGACGAAATCCACAACTCTTTATGAATCAAAAAGATGCTGACGACAGGGTTGCCGACAATTGGTACAAAGAAAGAAAGAGAGAAAAACTGCGAGAAAGAAGCGGCTATGAGATTTTTTGTTCCCTCTGGGAGATATGTGACAACGCGCTTAAAATTGACGCACAGAGGAAACATAAATAAGAGTAGATGACTGGTTAGATGCTTAAGTGCTTAGTTGGGAATTGTGTTGGTGCACAACGCAGTCACGTTCCGTACTATCGATAGTGATTTCCAGATAGTTCCACATGATAACTTCTATATCGAGAATACAATCTTACGCTGAATCACTAATTTTATGTCTTTTATGCGAGATTTGGGCAATTATGAATTCCCTTCGTTATTGCGGAAATATTTCTTAAGAATCGATATTGATAAAAGATGTTCTCGTTCAAACATCATCAAATTTATAAATATAAACGACGTTACTGGTCTTATTCAGAAGAAAACTCTTCGATGTTAACCGAAAAAAAAAGCTTTGCCAGCTGCCCACTACGTAATTAGAAGTATAAAAAGAATGAGGAGATAAATCAGAACATCAGAAACTTGCAGTAACTCACGCATGAATCATGATCAAAATGTAACTCTTCAGCAGATAGAGTTACCTTTGAGAAATATGCAGACATTTCAGAAGACTGCGATTATTGAAATCCTTTACTATATTGAAACATTAAATACCTATTGAGATGTTTATGAATTGTTGCATAAAAACAAATAATCTGATAATCGTAACCATAAAAATGCTTAAGTCCTCAAGGCAAAAAGGGCTTTTTTCGATAATGCTTGCATAATTGGACCATAGAGGGCGCACGTTGCTTCAAATGATTATTCTCAGCGTTTGTTATCAACACATCAAATCAGCTCGTTTTGTGATATCCATAACCGATTAGTTTCCCTTCATTTACTGTTGAAAATATTCACTGAGCTTAACAGAACTTGCTTTACATTTATAATTAATCTATTGAAGTCTTTGTTGCAAAGAAAAAAATTGAGGAAAAGAAAAAATTGCAACATTCTTTTCACTTTGGCAAAATTTCAATGAGATAAATTTTCGGTATTAGAGAATTGGAATGGAAAAACGCGCAAAGAACATAATGAAGAAAGAGCACCGTTATATTCGCTTGCAAATATTTCAACAGCGTCAATGAACGAAGGCAATACTCCCAATTCAGCTATACTGCAACACCGAAATCATATATTGAAACACTGAATTGTTGATGACAATGGAATCCGGCAGCGAGTAATTTTCATCAGCAGCATATTAGAATAGTGCAAGATATGCTGCATATCATCCGTGAAGTAATTTTTCTCAGAAAAACCGACGATGCTGAATTCGAAAACGTATTCCACTTCGCTGAGTTATAAAGTTTTATTCAGCGTTTTTCCAGGGAATCTCGAGAAAATTTTTGGAAACTTTCATTACTGAAAGTCTTTATCGCGTATTATCGAACTTGTCGAAAACTTTCTGTCTAAGGGAATGTTTTTATGGAAATTAAGATAGAGTGGTTGTTGGCTCGGAAATTTCCCTTCAAATTCGAATAACTGAGCAATGGTGAAAACTTCTTGAATTAATTGAAAGACGACATATAATCGCATCAACATCGAGGCGAAACTTCTGAATGCTTAGTGCTCGAACCACAGACGGTGAGTTCACTCCAACACGACTACACGCTTTGAAAATTTCATGGAAAGCTTCGAAGAGTTTATCTCGTTGGAGAGAAAGAAGACGGAGCAACCTTTTTGCTCGATTTCCTTCAAAATTGAGCGCCTAAGGGCCTAAAGATGAACCCAATGATGGGATCGCTCGTTTAGAGACGTTTTTTCCGCAGCTGCAGGCTTTATAAAGAATCTCGGAAATTGATCTTTCGAGTGCAGCAACAAAAGCTGCGAAAGCTTTTCGTGAGCCGGGAAGACTTGCCTAGAGAAGCAATTGTTTGAGCGACCGCATTGAAACATTTCTGAGTATACCAAATTTTGATGGAATAGAGCAACCCATAAAAACACTTCAACATAACGAAGCATAACAAGGTCAATTCCTTGGGGACTTCACATCAAAATTTTCTGGAAAAAAATCAGAAGTATTGGAAGTAAAAAGGTTGAAACTGCGTAATTCATGCTGAAAATTGATCTACAACACTTGCAAATTGATGAAATAATTAAGGTTGCTACATTTCAAGTGGTACATTTAAAACTACAACTACTATCCTGTTAGGTAAAAGCCCATCGATGCAGAAAAACTTTTCTGAACGAATAATTGTTTCGATTTGATTTCACATACAATATTTCACTCGATTTCCAAAAAGTTTCACTAATTCATGAGAAACAATGAATTTTCTGAAGAACGAATTTGAGAAGTTTTCGAGTTTTTCGATGAAAATTTACAAAGCTCGAAAAAAGACTGCACCTCCGATACACCCATTCATGATTGCACCACAGCTCGCCATTGATGAAAACTGGCAGCTGTCTAGTGTAACTGAACGACGTAAACGGTCATGGCATAACTTCAGCCCACAACCAGTTCAGAACCGCATACAATGAACTTGTTAATGAAGCAGAAATACTTGTCTACACAGGAATAAAGAACTATAAAATTACCTTATCATCGAGCGTACACACTTTCACACCGACAACGGAAACCGACAACTGCACTGCAACTGGTGGTGCTTTTGGTGTGAAACGGTCCAACCGTAAAGAGACCGTATCCGGATCAGTACCGGACACTGGGAATGAACCGAGCCACTGGAAAATCATAATTACCCTCTTCGAGCGAGAAAAGTTTGCTTGATAAGGAATGAGGAAAAATATAAAAGTTCTCAAGAAAACCAATAAACATGCTTATCTAAAGGTTATCTTAAAAAACATTGTGAAAAGAATATTTTATTTCAACTGCAGTAAGAAAGGCAAATTTCAACTGATGACTGAGTTGCACTTTTACAATTGACCTAAAAATTACGAAATGATGGCTGAATAAGCTTATTTAAAAGACTAATTAAAGGGTTCTTCTCTAGATGTCATTAAAAACATGCAATTGCACGTAACAATTCAGCAGTATTTATGTAAAATGAGATGCCATCAATGTTAGCAAACAGATGTTCATTGGAAATATGGAGAAAGAACGCCTTGAAACGCTGAACACAGACGGAAAGTGAGATGACGAAAATATACGAACATCGCATTTATGAGCAATTGTTTCTGAGAATCGAATTTTGATTTGCACTTTTCAGAGTTTTTTGTTTTAAAATGCGAAAATTTTAGTTTCTTTCGATAAACCAACTATAAATTTCAGAGGAACAAAACCATTCAAATATTAAGTAAGTAAAATTTTGGTCGAAGAGGTAACCAACGAAGCAGCATCGATAAGAGATATGGCTTTTCGAGCAATATAAATAAAGTGATATAGAAAATGCTCCTAATGTCTTTGCGAATTCGTTGCTGAGTACGAGTGGACTAACTACATTTTAAATAGATCATGTCTTCCAGGGATTCATTATGATCGTTCATTCACGGATCGGTTACAGGTGAAAATTTTGCCCAGTAGGTCGGAACCGAATACGCAACGTTCTACTTCCGAAGAAAATGCTTTTCGCAAAGTCACCGACTCAGACAAACTTCTCAGTCGATATGAAGTACCAATTACGATCTAATGCGAGAGTCAGACCAATGTTTGCTTTCTCATAGGACGTTAAATGGTCTATTCCAACCATATACGCCAACAGTTCATGGTGAACAAGTGTAATCAGATGGACTGAATGTGCGAAAATTTTTATGATTATAGAAAAGAAATAAGCGGGTGATTTTCAATAAATATCGCTGAATCAAAAACGAAGAAAAGGAAAGTTTTTCAAGAAACTTCGTCAATTTTTTCAGCGAATTAAATTTGTTCGTTTATTATTGTTCAATTATGAAATTTGTTTTCGACTGCAGAAAACAAATTGCTCAAAACTGGGATAAATGCCGAAATATTACTGAAAAATCAGAGAACCTTTCTTTACACGTTTTATGAAAATCCTTGCCGTGAAACAAACTTTGATGAATTCTGTACGAAAGAAGATATCCACTCACCCTTTACTCTTCTTTCCCCCTTCCCCCCTCCTATTCCTTCAGCCGGCGACACTTATTAGTTATTCAGTTGATTCAGTTCAAATAAAGTGTGGTATCACTTTCGTCTCAAAATGTTTGCTGAATATTTCTTAACATATTTTGCCTCGAATTAGTAATTCTCAGATCTGAAATGTCCATATCAAATAAATAATCAATAAACTGAGCTACTGAGATGTGGAGTTTCACCCTCAATACGAATCTAAACTCGGTCTGCTCTGTTCTGATGACTAGTACAATAAATGCCACACATTGTGAATTAAAACTGCCACGCCAAATATCGCCAATTAGCAACATGTCGTCAGCCGTTGAGAAAAAACACAAAATGAGAAACGGTGAGAAGAATTAACATATGCAAATATAATTGAAGATGATGGATGATGATAATTGTGTGAAAGAAATAGCCGAATTGGCCGATGTAAGCGCACCAAAATGGAGTGGATCAAAGCCAAAAGGTCATTCGCTTGAAGATGACCTTTAGAATGGTAGCGAAAAGATTAAGAGGATGGAAGCAATTAAATATGATTATTATTATTCAGCAATGAAGTGAGTCTCAATTCCTTGTCAGCTTGGATTGACTTTTCTAAGGAATCTCTGAAGATTTATCGATCGAAAAAAAGTTTCGATTTGTAGACCATAACTGGAAAAGTTGCAAAATTTCGCAAATATGGTCAGCATGTGAAATCTTCGAAACGTTCACTTCTCGGAGATTCTCTTAATGGTGAGGCAAGAGTGGGGAAAGTTGCGACAACAAAAAGCGTTGACATTGTTGTTGCTGATCGGAAGCACTCTTGATCCGATGATTACATTAATACCGTATGCATTCTGCTGGCAAAGTGATGTGATCGAGAATGGTATATTGGTCGAGATTTAAGACAAGATGGTGAAAGAAAATCAACCTGAACATTCCACGACAGAGCGAAAGCGGATCGCATATTTGTTTGCACGAGAAAGTGATGACCGTTTATGGAGCCACAACGCACAGCCGTCCGCGATCGGAGGATGGGTACACAGCGGAACACAATTCTCTCTCTACAAAGAGACAACTAAGCGACCCACCTAACTCCGCCCTCTTGTTGAAGAGAATTTCCAAGCGACACTCAGCAACGACAATATATACAAACCACTTGACTGCTCCACTCGAAAATCACTTCCGATCAAAAACGAAAAAAATCCACGATGGGAATCACTCAAAAGCGTTCCTTTCAATTTTCAATGACACGTTTTCGCTTTCTAAATGCTTATCGCAAATTTTTGCAGTGTCGCATCATGGCGACCGTAATGTCTGAATGTCCGTGCGTTCTTGAATAAGTGTGTCCCTTCAATAGTACCAGCTAGTTAACACTGAGAATTATGATGCTTTTAACATGTCATTATGCTCATTAAAGGTTACTTCCGCCCTTAACATCCTCAATTTGTGTGAGTTATATGGGCTCAAGTGTGACAACAATTTGCAAATAATTTGCACAAACAAATTCTAAGCAACACTAATAAAAAACCAAAAAGTGGAAAAAATGTCAACAAGTACGGAATGAAATTAGTTTTTGCATATCAGTCCACCCCCGACAAGCATTTGCTAGTACACATCAAAATTATGGATACATAACAACCCCTTTACCACGAAACTCGTCCAATCACACAAATTCTCGACCAACGAATTTGTATGATTTGTAGGGCCTCCGTTTTCGGATCAAATCGATCAGCGGCAGAACAATTCCGGCTCACAGGTCATGTGGCATCATCAGTGTCAGCGACTCAAGCAGAACATGATGAACTACACAGAAAATGGGAAAAGGTCACTCCACCATGCGGATTAATGTTCATTAGATAAGAGTAAAGCAGTTATTGCGATTCGTGAGGTGAATCTACTGCACCGACAAACACGCAGATATGTATACATGTACACATTGGGTGCCGCCTTAACACACCAAGTGAAAATTTACGAAAGGCATTTGGTTTTGAGTTGCCGCGAAGAACTCTATAAAAAGAGTGCATAAGATGGTTTGAGGAGACTGACACCAAATAAGTGAATGGTGACATTACAAAGATCGAAAAAGAAGAAAGTCTACTACTCGTTCCGTTCTACTCATTTCGATGGAAAATACGTGGCGGCTGCCACTTGGACGCCTGGCCCGTCACGACGTCTTCATTACGTGGCCCTAATCGGGCCACGTGGCTCTTCCGCTATGATGCTTCGAGAAGTTGGTGGTTTGCTAAGAAAGAATGGAATGCGTGGCTCCATGTGCGTCGCTTCGTGAGTGCAGGTGATGCTTTTCCCGAACACGTGGAAGCTGCCTCGGGCATTATATTACTTTCTAAACACGCCTTGTGGTGAGATAACTGCTTCTTGAGTGTTTTTCCACTTCAAATGCAACTTTTCCATATATCTGCAATTCCGTGTAGTAATTTTTCGGTGTGTGCGACAACAAATTGCCGCCCGATACCACTGAATGATAACTTAGTGAAATCATCACCATATCCCTAAGAAAGCCATTTTTGGGGACGAAAATCCGGTCTGGCCTCCTTCTTGCACATCTATCTGGCAATGTGGAAATCAAGCAATCGCATACACCGTCACAGTGCCCAAGTCGGACATGTTAGGATGAGATGGAATGAATTTCACTGGAAACGAAGCATCAAAATATCCAAGGAAACCTCATAATTTGTAAAAATGATATCTGCACACGCGCCGCCAAGCAGACGTTAAACCGACTTTTCACTTGTATGGCAGGGTCCACAAATTCCCTTAGTCGTGTGGCCAACAACCAGGGATTCCTCACATTCCCGTCGAGCCACGCAAAAGAGAATCCATGACCTCGCCATGGACTCTTCCAACCCCCTATTCATTGCATCGAACCCTTTTTGTACTCTTCCTTCAAATTAACTTCTGCAGACCTGAAGCTTATAGCGTCGCTAATTTTTAGAGATTCAGCGTAAACTTGAGAAGGCACAAATGAGTTGGTTAATTGGATTCGACATGGGTTGAACCCATGTCAGAATTCAAAGCGCTATCCAACGAACAGAAGGGATGGGGGAACGATATAAAGCATTAGTCAACAATGCTACTAACGTAGAGGAGAGTTCACACAAGGAATGATGGCTTGCACATAGGGAGAGGAAAGAAGGCATAAAACTTGTGAATTCCCTAAGCGCATATGCATGCAGAGGCCATAAAGGCCATAAAGCTTGCAAGTTCCCTAAGCATTTTTATATCAGATAATGCAATTTCGCGGATATTGAACTACTCAGCATCTTTCCTTCATCAAGCCATCTAACAACCTGCATAATATTATATCTTGATCCCTATGCATCGCCTCGTTCTCGTCCCAACTCAGAAGCTCCCATATCTCGCGATATCCTGGCGGATGAACGTCGCTGTCTGAGCTTAGGATATCTATGTTTCAAAAACGATATTTCACGAAGCAGAACAAAACTATTAAAGAAGCTTGCAAGGTGAATTTGAGTTGAAAAGGTAGGTTAGAAGGAAAGTAGAAGAAACCTGTTCCCCAATTCAAAAGCTTCTGAGCAGGAAGAAGAGACTGCAGCTTCCCCGCATCCACACGCCGCTCTCTCCGATTCTACCTTTCTTCTCTCCTCTCCCCACTTTGCTTTCTTATACCCTTTCTACCCTTTTGATTCTCTGTCTGCTAATTGTGACTTGATGAAGCCATAAGATAGCGAAATTTCGTGATGATACTTTTCTTCATCACGATTTTGGCGTGCAACAGCTCAATTTCACTTGCTAGTAATAGGGGAAAAAGGAAATCATTGTTTACCTACATTCTCGGTAAGAAATAAGCAATGAGTTCCGAACGCGCCATGCCTAATCCTGAAAACTTGCTTGCTTAAATCATCGTTTGCAACATTTGACGAATAAACTTGATTATGCCCAATATTTTATTCCTGACTGAGACTAGGAATTATTGGGGATAACTAACGTTGAAAGATACCAAACTATCTGGAAAAGCAGAACAGCTCGAAGAGGTTATTGTTCGCTCAGCACTAAGCGGAACTCGATGAGAGCATTCTAAGCGTTATTTGAGTTGGTGTTAACCGACGCTCCTCTTGACATGACCCTTGCCCTCTTTACATGCTCCTTCACGAGTCGCTCATAGCCACCCTTGGGTCTTGCTTCGCTTCTTAAGGACGCCATTGACGCAACATTCACAAAATTTGCGCTCAATTTCACTGTTTCCAAACAATGGTGGTTATGACCTATTGGAAGCGTATAATCTTCGAATAACACAAAAAATTTCTTTGCTTAAACAATACGATCAATTTCAGAAAGTCAAAATCACGCATCACAATCAACAATAAATGATCAAATAAACCAAAACTGCAAATGAAATTAATGTGCAATAAAAGACTCAATGAGAATATTCTAAATCCCCATAAGTCAACACTCCGACGGATTACTATTAAATACTAAGAAATTTCAATAGCTCATCAGCGATATGCGCGAATAATACTTAGTTAATATTGACGTATGCCATTATTAGAATTAGCTGCACAATTGTGTATAGCGATAAACCTGTGTATAGCGATAAACAATTTATACAGTTGAAGATCCATCTGAGGTATTGCGTATGAATATCACTTGAGGGGTATATTTGGCACTAGTGTTTTTTTCACGTCCAGTCAACCTACAATGTTTGAACAAATGCGATCTGAATTAGATGGATACCTTCCAAGTCGATTCTTTTGCACACAACAGTGTTGCAAAAAATAACAAAAAGAGAATGCAATCTACGCAAATGCAACGCATCTCCGCGCAACATCGCGTAAATCAATTACGAAATGACCTGTAGCCACGCTTCTTCAAGGTCATCGCACCACCACATTCCATAAATACTTTGATGATTAATATTTTAATCGGGAAGGTCATAGAAAACCACGTGATATATTATCAAATACACATGACTTGGAATAGAGAAACACGCAATATATGACGTGCGAACAAGGCAAATAACGTCGCACGTCTTATGCATAAGGCTTTTCACGTCATAAATATAAGGTTGAATGCTGCACTATTTTAAAATAGAAACTAGTCAGTCCTCATAGAGAGATGTCCTAGGTATCAAATAGACCAGTCAAATTTGCGCATGCAATTTTCCTATGAAATCTACATGAATGTGCATTTGCATAATGATATTAAACGGTTCGTGACATAGCACTCATTTGCTAGATCTGAACATCGTATCGATGCAGAAATTTCTTTGTTCATAAATATTTGTTTATTTAAACTTGATTGTTCTCTAAAGCATAAAATTCTAAGCACTCTCACGCTGAATGAAAAAATACGGAAAGAAAGAGAAGTAGAAGTGATAGCTGAAGTTCACTTGCTTAATAGACAGGCTGTTGCCACTGTCAATAATTACGTTTACATTCAGTGACAGCTTTGCTGACCGAAGCATGTGCGATGAAGTACAATTCACTTCAGGACTTTTGCATTGCGACAGCTCAGCTCGAGCTGTCGCAATGCAATTTGTTGGCGAACTGCTCAATGCGTAAACAACGCGATTTTCACCTCTCAAATAGCCAGTATTGAGTGATTGTGTCAAACCAATAATCGAACTGAAGTGTTTAAACATTAGCTCATTAGCTTGTTCTTATTCTTGTTATTAGCTTGTTCTTGTAAAATGACTTTTAAGATATGCCATATTTCTTCGCATCCAAACAGTGCTGCATAAATCGGTATATAACGCTCCCTTTCTCTCCTTCTCCCACCCCCCTCCATCGCATCTGCACAATTTAATCTGACAAAGACGACCATTTTGCAGAAAGAGTAGAAATGAGCAAAAGAAAAGACCATGACTATAATACGAATGACAAGCCGACTATAAAGATACTGAGGGAAGGCTGTCAGTCTGCAGGATATTGAATTCACTCAGGCGGACATATGTCACTGATTGCTGATAAAAAACTTAAATTCGTTCAGAAATCTTGCAATTTGCAATGAGCGAGCTAAGGTCAGTGCTTATCAACTAAAATAGATGCAAATATATTGCGCAACATATAAAATAAAAGTGCTCCAGTGAATATTGATCGAGGGCACTAAGAGATCGAAGAATCTTTGGTGTCGAGAGGAAGAAAGCGGAATAAAGAAGTCGGGATGGGAAGGGGATTTGTGATATTTAGCATACATTGCGATGCTTTGAACAAATTTTGTCTGCAGGAAATACAACGATTGCAGAATGTCGGAATATTTCGTCGTGAAATAAAACAGTCAACCAAGCAAATGAAGGGAAAATTTAAGATTCAGTAATATCTAGACGACTGATTTTTTTTTCTTGACACAAGGAGAAGAGTAGGAAGACGGGCAAAATAAATAGGAAAAGAGGGCGAAGAAGTGGAGAAAAAAAAGAAAGAACAGAAGTGAAACATGAAGAAAAAGGGGAGGAGGAAGAAGAGGAGGACAGCAGCAAAACGATCTTAGGTGGAAGATTCGAAACGAATAAAGAAGAACGATAAACGCTGTAAAATGCTTCATGAGAGAAAGCCTGAGCGGTGCTGTAGATTCAATAAAGACCTTCGACATAACACTATTCCAAGTCGCAGCGGATACGATGAATACGATAGTCAAAGCTGAGTGATGCAAAATCGATGTGATAAAATCGTTGCCCTCTACACCGCATTTTATGACATCTCATTATGGCGCCAATCTCAATTTCGTGTGGTCGCCATTTCGCTGCGTGCAGCGATGCAAGTTCGAACGTTTATAGTGGAGAAATCGAATTTTCCATTCCTTCTAAAAATTCCTTCCCGATTCCCTCAAAGAAGTTAAAAACTCCTCCTCGGTTCCTTCAATGAAGCTAAAAATTCCTCCGAAAGTAAGGAGGAAAATATAATTTTGTGATGAAAATTAGGGAACGGCTAAAATTGATTCATTCGAAAAATTGAATACTCAAATGCAAAAACTCAAAGGAAAAATTTCATGCCGCAATCAGTACGACTTAGAAATTAGCCGAAGAGTGGCAGCCTTTCGAAACAAATGGTAATTCTTAACATAAGAAGACGTCAACATTCGAAGGTATATACGATTGATCAGGCTGATTATGAGAGTAGTAACGTTATTTCGGTGGGCGAATAACCCAATGCCTGTATACCTTCCTTTGCAACGAAATTTTGATACGCACATGTTTGTTACCATATACAGTTTCGGATTTACTTCGATTTTGAAGTCTCTTTGATGTTTTTGTGAAATCATTAAATTGTTATCAAAGACCCTGAGAAATTGCCACGCGGCTCGGCAAATCTCAAACTGCTCGTCATTCACAAAATTCAAATTCCTACCATTTGCCTCGCTTTCACGGCGGCTATTCATTCCTAAATTGGCAGAATCACTCACCTCACTTGGCAATTGGTGCCACACGTAACTCAGATGCTCACATCAACGACTATAGGCTGGAATATTTGGCTGGAAAAACTTCGCATGAGGTTAAAGAATGGGGGCCCGAAGATCGGATATCACTGATGGTACTGCAATCTCCCGGAATCTTGCAGCCCTTCGAATTTTCCGGGTATCGAACGTTCGGAGGCCCTCGACTATAGGACATCCCAATTTCCGAAATCCCGGATATTAACATCAGTAATCGCTTCCCCATTCGCTCTATCTTTCACTTTTCTCTGCCGCGGTCTCCGCTAAAGCCACTTTTTCACAAAGTTTGGACTTTTAAACTCTCTACACATCTACTGAAGGAAAGGATCAAAAGAACCGAGTGAACAATGTGAAGTGGATTGTGTGGCCAATGTAAAACCAACAGCACTATGAGCGTTGCAATCGATCAAGTTTTCAAACGCAAAGTACGAAAGGCTCCCTATTAACGACAATACAATTATCGAGACTCTTTCTGGCTGAGGCGAACTCTTCTTGAAGAACACTCTCCATCTCAAAATAGAAATATTTGAATCGAAATAGGAAAGAAGGCATAAGGGCCGTCTTCTCTCATCACAACGTTTCCTCTTGCTAATTTGATGACTGCATTTCTGAATTTGGTTACTGAACTGTAAAGCGACAAGAACAATTTGAGATGATAGATGTCCATAATTCGTACCAAAGGTTCGAAGATTGATGGATGGGATTATAAACTGAAACATGAGATGAACGACAAAGGAGATCTTAATTGCGCTGTTTGGTTACATATCGTCGCACATATATATACGTATCCCCACCATTACCTAAGCCGTGCTGCGAAACATCTTCCCAGCCAATCAGTTATGGCTTTTGTTTTCCGAGGCTGGTTAGCTGTGGTGACCTCAGGAGATGCGATGTGATGCGTTATCAATCAGGTGATGCAACTCTGCAGACGTCCCAACAATAAAACCCTTATCATTCGAGTAATCACTCATTGACGCATTCGGTCGCTCTTATACTTATGCCGCTTTTAACACAATAGTCGGATGTTTATCACTGGAAAGATTATTTGCAACGGAAATGAGATTATGAATATAGCTGATGAATGAGAGAGGTATATAACAAGATTAGTTAAGAACAAATGCGTCACAACAGCACGTGCCCATACGTTGCGCGTTTATATGAATAAGTCAGTCAATTAGATAGGAAAATGAGTTAAGAAGAAGCAAAGTTTTTAAAAGAGTTTTTAAAGAAGTAAATAGTTTATATGGCAAATATAAAATAGCCATATTGAACACATGACGAACACCTCGATAAAATAGCCATATTGAACACATGACGAACACCTCGTTAGGATATATCTGTCGTCTCCCAGCAGATAGCAATTCTGTTATCGGCGAGAGTCTCTTATCGAAGTATTGAATATGCGTCAGAGTATCGATATTGCGCAAGCGTATCACAGGTGAGATGATGTCTAACAAATGCACACTGCATCAAGCAACGGGTGGGCGACGATTTAAGTCACAAACATAAACATAAACGCAAACACCTGCACATTAGAAAATGCCAAAAATGAAGTGGAAAATTTGACAACGTCCCATATTCTTTGGAAATGAGTTATTGTGTTTCATTATGGACGCCTTGATGGAAATTCTTGATTGTCGTTGACGAGGATGCAGACCACCCAGAAGAATTTTCCACTTGAATTTACATTGCAAGCAACGGAGAGGCTAATGAAAAATTTGTCAAGATTGCGCATTTTTAATGCTTCCAAGCAAAACCATTAGAACATTATTATCAATAAATAAAACCCACGTTTGACGAAAACCCTATCTGAATTATTCGGGAAAATTAAGAAAAATTAGCGAATTGCGATAGCAAAAGAGAAGCAAATGAGAATAGATGAAGTAAAGAACAAAACATAGCCAATAAAACAATTTCACTGAACCAATTAATGAAATTTCTACCCAATTAGTGAAACGAATCAAATGCTTCTTTAAAAATGAGAGAGAAACATCCCATTCCAGGTGAACAAAGAAAAAACTCGAAACTACTCAGAAAAAAATTAACAAAAATAAAAGAATGCAATCTTTCGGATAAAACGTGATGTGGGAATGCGTAACGCACGTTGATGGTCTGTTTAGTATGCTGCTGCAACACTCCTTCTTGTGTCCACACGCAAACATTTTTTTCCTCATGATCGAAGCAAGAACCTTTCCTAAATCCAGTCGGCATGTGATGATAATTCGGCCAACGCAACATACACGTGAATTTTCCTTCATCATATATGGTTTCAGCTCTTTTCAAAGCTGACAGATCGATGTTGTAATATGGTTAATCAACCGTACTCTTTATATTCACCTAGTCTTGTTACTCTCTAGCTTCAATTATTCTTTGGTTGAAACCACATGCAGAAAACACGCCTACATATTTATGCAGAGATCTGACACCATTATAGGGCATTCTTGGCAAATAAGTTTGCGAAGGTGCAGAAAACTTCATGTTACAGCCAATATTCAGAAGAATTGATGCGCTATGGCCACTTACGAACATTTGAACAGAGTGCCGCTATTCGAATAGGAATGCACCACAACCATATTCCACTTATATATCACATACCAGGATAATGAGCAAAATTACGGGAGAACAGTGGTAAGCTCGAATAAGTGAATAATAAGATTATTATATGGTGGCTATTTATTACAAGCTACTGTGAGGTAACTTGAAAGAATGAGCTTATTATCGGAAACTGTTAGCAGTTATTAGCATAAATAAGAATTTGATCGAACATTTTCTTATCTTATCATTAGATCTAAAGAAGTGTGTAGTTTGCATAAATTACATTCTTTGAGGCTAATCTAAACACTGTTTAGCCAATGTGGAGACACTCTAATTGAGCGAGAATAATCACTCATCGTTATTTCATGATTACATAATGAGGGAATCAGAAGCATCAGCAAAAACTCATCAACTTAAAATTACCGCACAAACAAACAACAGCAAATTCTATTATAAAAGATTTGCAGCAGCAATCCAACCTTCTACTCATTACTACTCTAACACTATCCACATTCAACTCCATCTACAAGCATTATATCTCAGTAACATCATAGGAATAGGCAGCATTTTGAGACAATGCTGCTTTCAGTAGAGGTGCTCTTTGCTGTGTGTCAACCCCATTCAATTAGATGTATTTGCATTATAATTAATTGATAATACTCGTGACTGTTGATTTGAATATTTCTGCAGATATTTCTTTTACGGCTGCAGCTGATCTCGCAAAGTACAGCTCAACTAAACAATGAGACGCTTATGAGACAGAATAAAAAATGTTGTAATAAAAGAAGAGGAATAAAACGTTGCTATTCAATGAAGCGATCACTGACGGCTGTGTAACCACACCCCTTCAGACAGCAAACAAACACTCGAATTTGAAGATGGAGACTCTAATGGTGGGTGCACAGCATGCTTTTCGAGGTGTCTGCTCGCCATATGAAACATCACTTCGGGTCTATAATAAACACAATACAGATCCGCCCCTAACTAAAATGCTCTGAACTTTTCATTGTCTGCTGACCATAGATTCAGCTGTTGGCATTGTATGAACACACTAATCCAGCCATAAACCATTTGACCGAAATAGCATAGAAAAAGAAAAGCATGCTCAACGCTTCAAAAGACAATTGGCGTGTGTTACAACATGTGTTACAACATTTCATAATCATTCAAGAGTCTAATATTATTGGGTAAATCCACAGGTGAAATGTGAATGTAGTTGGCATTCGTTGTAACTTCCCCGCAAAATCTATTGAAAAAATAAAGCTGAAATTCTATTAATCAGTGAGTTGCCGCTAAAAATTTTACTTTTTTTTATTCGCCAGGAACTTCCTTTGGCAATCAATATTTCAGAAATAAGTATGATGTTTTTCTCCGTATTGCGATGCTATGAACCCTTAGTAGATGAAAGTCGTGTAAAATGGGAAATGACACCCACTCGAGAATTTTACACAGTTCAATTACTGCCTTCCACAGTCGAGTCGCATAACCTTCACGATTGGCATCACCTCATTGTTTCATTTCATTCATCTGTGGAATGGAGAACGGTGTATCTCAATTGTTAAGCCATTTTTGCCAAAACCTCTTCAGCGTTTCATAATTGAATGTAACGAAACAATCTTCACCCTAGAAATCTGAAACGGAGCCAACTATCATTGCCTCGAGAGTTTCTATGAAGGCAGTGCAACTGAATGGAAAACGACGAATCTGATTGTTGAAAAAACCTAGAAATATGCTTTCAGAACGCTATGCCATCCACCGCAAGTTATATACCAACCTCATTGCAGTCACAAGCTGTAATTAGTACTCTACTTGAATAGATAAGAAGACCAAGCATCCCGTCAAATCCAGTTTTAGTATCGTGTCACATCACGTCCCTCAGGCACACCAGCACACTTCACCGCTCATTTTACACAACATTAGCAAAACGAAGAAACCGCCCTTGTAATTTCACTCGAATATTTTAAAAGGTCCCTTTCTTTAGTTGCAACACTTCAATCTAATGATCATCAATCGCTGCAATCGAGGAACGTGGAACATGAAAATAACTCGTACATAGCTGGCACAGGCAGACGTCCACATTCCGTGCCAGCATCAATAACAGCAGCCACCACAACGTCCCTCAGAGACAATATATTCGAATACTGAACAGTGAAATCACGAAGTAATGCAATTATAACCAACAAAAGAACCTCATTGAATCATCACCATTTCCTTGCACCTCTCGTCACTTTTCATGGTCTCACTACTCTAGTTTACTGCCATCGACTTCTTATTTCCTCCTTTTCCGTCTTTTCTCACCAACGTCTATGAAAATCAACAGTGCTTCTAAGTGATCCATAGGTCCTACTCGGTAACAAATGGGACGCGTACCACCATGAAGAAAACGTTATTATTTACTGATATCACCGAAACTGTTTACATAGCTGACATCTGACCATCTCAGGAATTCATGTTGTCTTTCACCTCATTCTCTCGGCTTTCCAATGGTACGTCACAGTGTTCCTTAGCGAATATCACCAGATTGCTGACTCGATTCAAACGTCATTTTTGGGAGAAGCAGTGAAAGCGCTATTTTCTGTGCGACAATTCAAGATTGCATCCCGGAAAACGCTCAAAAGCAGGTCAATAGCCTGACATTGCTATGCGCATCACGCGGATCAATCTCAGCAACGGATGCTATAAGATTCATCCCAATCACGAATACCAGAAGTGCTTGGAATAATTTTGAATAATGGAACCCTTAACAGACATCCATTTAATTCTCTCCTCCTCTACCTTTCTATTTGAAAAAGTTATGCTTTACCCTCAACATCAAGCTAACGAGCTTTCAAAAAACAGGATAACTGAACTCGTGGGACAAAGAAAGGCACAGTCTCCCCTCCTTCAGTATCTCCTCCCAATAAGACTTATTCGAGGGCCTCCGTGCCATGATACACAATAAGAATAGCGAAATATGTTGCAGCAAGCATCAAATAAGCACAAAAACATTTCATGCTCTCTGCATTTTAGAAACTCCTTGAAATAGCTATGTGAATTTTATCATAACAATCCGTGCAATGGTCCAATGTAAATCTCACTGTGTAATGGAAATAACCAAGGTGAGTGGAGTAATGTCAAATACGACAAGTCAAGCGATTTCCGAATATGCGATTACGTAAGTCTTGTGGACTCTCATTTCATCTACAACAATGAACACACGAAAAAACGGCATTCGACAAATGCATCAAACGTGAAGTGAAATGGGTATACGATTCTCTGATCTTTCTTGCCGACGGACTTATGACAATCTACAGTCTGTAGATTTCATTAGTAATACCTTCTGGTGGTTATTAGCACGAAGAAGAAACTCGAAGAAACTCTCAATATTCAAATCCATGGGCTTAACAAAAAGAATGAAAACTTCCGTAGGATACTTGCCGGAGGTGAATTGGATAGAATCCTGCAAGTGTAAAATATTTATCTTATTCAGCTACATTAAAACGACGTCACTCTTCAAATCACACAAATAAAGGCACTCAATGGCAACAGCAAATGCAAGCGAGAAGCCCCTCTAAAATATCTGAAAAACTAATAACGGTTCTGATCATCTTATTACACAACAGCTCCACATCCTTTTTTAATCCTTTGAAAAGTTTTCATTAACTACTCTCTGAGTTTTAATAACTTGATTTATTAGAGTGGCTGAAGTGACCCGATCGCATTCGTTGCCAAACGACTTCATACAGTTTTATTTATTTGCTCCTTTCCTATGATAGGCAAGCATCGCTTTACACAGTGCAATATGAAAGAATTGAGGCAAGGAAAAATTTGTATATTTCCGGATCGACACTTAAGATGAGCGCAGACTTTCAATTTCGTAGTTTTAAAACGGCTGGCATCGATTTAAGGCAGTCAACCAAAGTAGTACAGCAACTATACCATCTGTGCGGGAATATGACTGAGATCAAGCCAATTGATGAGGAAACGATACAGCAATCGCTATACATTTCGCACTGCACCGTTCAGTCTCAGTTCTCCGTGCGCACATATTACAAGATAGTCACTGGTTATCGTACCATATAATAAGGATCAATTCTGATATATTACAAGCTGCACAAACAAACTTATAAGGAACTGAATGAAAAATATGCAACCAATATGCAACACAGCACACTTCCATACTGAGGTAATGCAACAATTGAAGGGCCAATGAAATGCTCGATAACCGTCAACTGCTGCCACTTCAAAGTCATGTCATCTTCCGATTGGAATGCGATCGCAAGCTTATCGCTCATTTGAATGCTTGTAGACCAGTGATTTGTTGGCCCAATATTAATGCGTGAATGTCGTGTGTTCCTAAAAAAAAAATAGCTTGGTTGAATTCCACTATTAAAACAGCCACAGTCATTCTGCCAGAAACGAACAGCGATCTACGTGAGATGCATTCAATGATCTTTTCCCCTGAATGATACATTCAGCAAAATTCAGTCAATTATGAAAGTTGTAACACATTTCTACAAAGTTAGACAAACTGAGCTGAAATCCTGACAAAACAAAGCTCTATTTCAAACTGCATTTTAGCTATATAAAAACCAGTCAATATTGCGTTTGCGAACGTCAGTTGCGCCTTTGCAAAAGCCTTTTTTCTTCTTCCTGTTCATACTCACAAACTTTTACATGTTTTTCAACCTCGGGATGTCAAATAAATAAATGAATAAATTGCACAGTCACAATGAACTAACTGACTCCCGAAGTTACTCCGCAGTTCTTTAAAAGAAGCCCAGTTATTTCCGACCACAGAGGCAAAAGTCCATCTTGACCTCTGTATTACACATTGATGAATGAATACAACTGAAGATTGTAACTAAATATGCTACGAGACAACCTGGTCAATAAAGTTGGAAGCAATTAAATGCTACTACTCAATTATGAACAGCAAGCAGAGATGTTGAATATGTCATGGATGATTCGATTGCAAGCTTAAAAGCGCTATAAAAGCTGTGCGGAACCATCAGTATCGACAAACAAGAAAGTTGGCAAAAGCCCTTTCGAAGCTGCAGCTAGAGCGTTCACGCACGGATTGGGATGTGAGCAAGACCTTCTCTTAAGGATTATAAATGCCTTCGCAGGAAGCGATCTCGATTTCGAAATCTCAGACAGAACCGAAACAAACCAAAGTGCTCTTGTCAGGCATGAAGACTTACTAGTTATTTAAAAAACCGAATGAATATTAGATAGAAATTCTTAGCCAAAAATTGGGAAAAGGTTCCAAGATGAAGCACCTCGGAAAAAAACCTCGTTATGAGTCCAATTTTTTGAATCTCGAGATACTTTGCCAGATGAAATACAGATTAATAAAATGGTCAACAGGCGATAAAAGGTACGAAGTAAAAACTGATGGGACACCTTCATATGTGTTGACGGTCTCCAGATTGCACATATGCCGCATAACATGATACTCATCAACAATGCCGTTTCCACCGAGGATATCCCTCGCCTTACGAGCGATTTCGAGTGCCTTCCCGCACGAGTTACGTTTTATGAGTGATATCTGTTGAGGCGAGCATCTGAGAACGGAACAATTAGATAACGGCATCCACATTTGAATACGTCAAAGCAAAGGCTCTAGTTCGAATTTTAGAGCAGAAAGGATAGAAAGAGAAAATCTGTACAGATGAAGATATATAGAACAAAAGGCGCGGCCGAGAAAGGTTCTAGAGGCAACGAGAGAAGAGGATAAGGGAAGTCGGCTGCATATTACAAAACATTAAGATCATAAATAACTGGGAAATTAATTCGGAAAACGAAGTACAGTTGCACAAATTTAAGGACGAAAAAGAGGAGCTGCTCCTTTCTCACATCGGAACAGCTCCTGCATGGTCTTTGTCGTGGATTGAAGGAGGTAAAATAAATCTCTGAGGATTGAGAATAAAGAAGCCCATTTTCACAGTCTTTTCCGCACCCTTTCCAGGTAACGCTCTTGCCGAAATCTTTTTCGACGTAAACACCCCACTGCCGGATCTCATAAACATCCTACAAAATCCCAGCCCTAGTTCCAAGCGCTGTTAGGTTGATTCCATTTGCCTTTCGTCAATTACATCTTTCTCCAATTGAACGGTATATAAGGATTGTCCTATATAGCTCGCTCGGTGACCAAATCATCAAAAATAGAACAGGGCATGAAGCGCCTCGATCCAACCTTTTCTCATCCTTAAGACGAGTTACGCGAAGGCATGCTTGCAAGCCGATTGAAATTTCAGTCATCATGTCAGCCAGTTTTACTTGAATCAGCTGGTTCTTTGCCAATGGCCTGCCAAATTGAGGCCTGAAAAACATATCAGAACAATGCTGAGAACAAATAAATCCCACCTCCATTGTTTCTAAAGGAACGGAGAAAGCAATTGAATTGGGTGCAAATATTATACTGGCCTTAAAAACGACAAAATAAAGTACCAGCTGATGACTCTTCAATATCTGCAATTAAAAGAAAAAACCGTTGCTAAAAAACTGAGACCGATTGTAGCTGGCAGCAATCAAGCATTCAACAGTGATAAGACAACTTTTGATCATTTCCGCGACGAGTACTGCTATTTGGCGTATTCGACCATGATAGACGCTTCTATACAACAATGACAGATGGTTGCATCCCTTCTAGGCTGAGGAAGGGGATAGCGGTTTAACTATTTTAAATCCCTCGATGAGATATACAAAGTTACATATTGGGATATGGAGATGGTGGCAGGAATGCGCTGCATCAGAATCGACACAGCATTAACGAAAAAAGGAGCACGCTCCAAAGCCAAAGCATTGAACAGAATGAAGACTTGCTCAAGAATAACGTTCTAGAGGGTGCAAGATCCCAGTAGCTGAACATGATTAGGATGGCTAGTTTTCTAGGGGGTTATTACAGCAGTGGCGTGACTTCCTCATACCAAATGCCGGACCAATATTTTCTGGACCCTTCAAAATCAGGATCCGATAGAAATTACTCATACTTCATGTTATTTTATTATCGGCTAACACGTTACATCCAGTATCAGAATTTGTGATTTATTGAATAGAATCAACTGTTGCATACGCCTAATGGCTGCATTGCATCCTGCGTGATCCCGCAAGCACAAATTTGAGTCCCTCTTGCAGCCGTTCATCGTTGCCATGACAGCACTCCGACGCCTTGCTATACGCCAGTCAGCATCGCACAGTTTATATATTTACTGATTCTTTGAATGCGTCGACTTTTATGTATAACTTAAAGAATACTCCTGACTGTATACTGAATAAACGCTACTTATAACAGCAGATTCAACTGTCGCCGTTCGCTTCAGCACCATAATTCGCCTGTTCGTGATATCTCACAGCTGATCCTTCAATAACGCTCTGCCCTTTATATGAGTCATATCATGCTCGATAATGCTGTTTACTTGCTTATTTCAATCGTAATTTGGACTCACTACCACTGCATTGCCCAACCAATCTCGCTTATCGACTACATCACTCCAGAAAACTGTACTCAGCGCAACTATTACGACAGTTCTCGTTTGCGATGTATGCCATGTGCAAATGGCACAATCTCGAGCTCAGATAAGCTCAGCTGCGAATGTCCAAAAGGATACGCGACAACTCCAAACGGATGCGAACGGTGCACCAATGGTGAGTGATTTTCTCAAAAACTGTTGTTTGCAGATTCTTTTAAAACCCTCGACAAGCTAACCTGAAATCAGTTTATAACGAAATCTTGAGAGAAGTGGTTGGGTTTATAGCCTACTTGAAACTGCGTTAACAAATAACCGATCAGCTTATATTATGTCCGGTAGCGAAATGTATATAAAACGACGCCAACAGTAGTCAAAAATTCGATAAAGCTCTGCTATGAACATCTTGACTGCTCCATGACATCGTTCTGCACCAGGCGTGGCACTCTTTATACACATGTGTCGGGCGTTATCAACGCGAGTTCAACTGCACACAACACCAAATAATTGAATGCAGTGGTTATTTTCCAACGTTAAATGCCCTACAGTCATAAATGACATTTATATACCAATCTCATCGTTCTTATTATTTAATATGCATTTGAGTGAGGCTATGCATGTGTGTATTCAAATATGCGTTTGTCTATCTGTCTGGCCGTCAATGACAACCACCGGAACCAAATTTCAAACTGATTAAGCAGTGATACGGAGAGTGAAGGATTGCTGATCGGAATGCAAGTTGAACGTAGATAAAAGTTCTTCCATTGAGGGAATCATTACTCATCTGGATCGAAGCTATCCTCCTCTTCCAGTTTTGAGCTTTGGTCGTGGAAAAGCTCAATAAGTTAGAAGGCTGCGAAAAGACTCGTATGGATCACTGACCAAGAGAAATAACTCGAAATAATTAAGCCAAATCAAGCAAATTACTTCATCACTAATCTGCTACGACTCACTAAATTTTCCCACGTTCAAAACAATTTCTACTGCAGTCATCTTTTAATATTAAGAAAGCAGTACTTCCGAAGCAACTCTCGAAATATTTCACGCGCATGAATTAAATGTGTCTAATAACCATATGGAGAGGGTAAACAAAGCGAAAATCAGTTATCAATGCAAAAGGAAACACATATAAGCTTACCACTTCTCTACATGGATCAATTGCATACGCACATATTAGCTCATTCATTTCGCATGTCTCATGTTTTAGGCAGAACTGTAAGCGCAGATGGACGTTTCTGCATTGAATGTATTGGTTCGGACAATCGAACATTGATACCCGACCTGGCTGGACGATGTGGACAATGTGCCATCGGAGAGATTTCAGTGCTCAGTGTCTCAGTACAAAACACCCTGACAGCAAAGAGATGCAAACAATGTCCACGAGGCACAATGCCCTCGACCAACCAACTTTACTGCATTCCATGTGGCTCATTTGACATCAACACTTGTCGCTGCAACGTAAGTCTTCAACTGCTCTGGCTTCTCGTCCCATTTCAGTTACCCTGACACCTCCTCCCCCCCTCCCCCCTCGCCCACAGATGCGCAAAAACCTAAGAGTCTGAACGCAGTTTGCTATCTATAGCATTCGTGCAGTTAAGCAAGCTAGTGCACCTCAGTCAATTCGATCACACCTCCAGACGAAGAGGGAATAAGAACCTATGTCTCAATCTGTCTACAGTTTTCCAAGTTTGCCAATCACCTAATGCCTTATTGCAGCAAGATGAATTCAACTCTATACAAATTTCAAAATAAACCTCTCAACGTTGTCTCCATCAGCGAAGTAAATTTTGCAAAAATCGATTATACAACTGCAATGTCATCATTCCACTGTCGACATCATAATATTACGTACCATTAAGACCCTCACCCGAAAGATGAAAGGCAGCATAGTTCTATATAATGTGACGCGGTCCGCCAAATAAAAATTAATTAGTAGATGATGGTGCTAATAATCGTGCCTTCATATTCAAGGCAATACAAGAGATGAACTCACTATCAAACTTGCCGAATCTTCCACATAAAATAAACAACGAAGCCGAATCAACCTATATGACGTTAAACAATTATTAGCTGTTGTTATCTCTCCGTAGATGGACAGTGAACTCAATGATGGTTATGCATAATCGAAACTGCTGAAAACCCGATGAAGGTAACTAGAATAGGCATTCGCAAACCACATTACAGCGAAACAGCCAACAGGTGTACCAGCTCCTATTCAAATGGAATACTTAATCATTTGGCAGCAAACATCAGCATTTCGCTAAACTCAGGTGATAAAACAGCAGACATCAATTACACCAATGATTTTGACGAATCCAACATTAAAACACCTAAGCTCGATAAACGGTTCAGGCTCGCTACTGGCCAGTCATGCACTATTTACTCCTCCTTGCAAAGCAGCTAACAGAAATGCTCTTTAGAGGAACAACTGCAGCAACAGAAATAATGCTGCTGAAGTTAGCTCACTGTTCACCATCGAGCTAGAAGATGGTACACGAATGCTCTCCGAATACATTCGCCAGAATGTTAACGAGGCACATCAGCGTTGCTCTCAAGGAGAATCGAAGTCGTGCGAACAACTCGCCAACTTATGTGTTCTACAGAACTATCGAAAACAACCACAGTCAGCTTGTACTCTTCTTGAGGCAATCCGGAACAACGATCGATTCAATCCACAGTTAGTTAGCATACACTGATCCATAACCACTGCTACAGCAATCATAAATGATGACCTATGAGAGGTACCCTTAGAGTAACCTTGTCGATACCCTTAGCAGATACCGTTACACACTACATATTCATGATTAAAGCCACTGAAAAATTATGTCAAAATAGCTCATTCGAATATTCCAGCAATTCAAACAAAGAGTGTTTCCTGCTACGTCAAGGCTCGTCACAAAATGCCAGTCTTTTCTGAAAGTTATAACTCGGTTTATCTCTTAACGGAGTGGCAGGTGGCAGCAGTGTGCTACAATTTTCTCGCAAAAAAAGGGAAATTCATCTTCAAGGAAAGTTTTATCATATGCCAATGAATAAATGTATATTCGGAAGTGCATTTCTAAAATATATCAATGAGAACACCTCGATGTCAAGACGCACAGCACAAGTGAAGATGATTCTAACGGTCAGACAAATAAAACTGTTTCCTTTACAGAGTATATTTCGCAGAACGAAGGCAACAACTCATTGCGAAGAACATGAGTGATTCTTTACTCTTCTAAGTTCCTTTATGAAAATCTGCTCACTACCAGTTTTGAATTTTGAGTTTTTTATGTGCATCAGGAGCCAAAATAGCTCACCATACTTCAGTTCCTATGAACATTTCAAGTGCGTTCCAACTTTGTTTTAATTAGATGTAGGTACAGGTATGCAACCCCGTTTTACGTTCACTTTGTTGGAAGGGATTTCGTCATACTTCCTGCAGGAAAGATCGTACTAATAGGGATATTTGCAGACTAGAGACGTCGAAGTGCCTGTGATCTTAACAATCCCCTCCATATTTTCATCCAAAAAACTTCGAGATGCCAACAAAATTCCCCACTTTTTATGGTGATTGTTAAAGATTTGGATCACGAGAAGTGACTAAATAAGCCTCACATTTCAGAAAACGCATCCTTTTAGTGCGATGGGGAGGATCGGCTGCCCTTATGTGAAAGAACATTGGGGAATCGTCAAAATTCTGTGCATAATGAATGCAGCATTGCAGACGTAACGGTATGACATGGCTATTCTACTATAACACCGAAACGTCGGTAGAGCTATCTCGTGAGAACGCGATTCGTGCATCCTTCAACTTCGATTCATCGCTACCTAATTCTGAACTCGACGTCCTTCTGATGCAATATTCCCTCAATGGTACTTTCATCGGTATTCAGTCACTTGCCGATAGCAATTTGCGAGCGTGTTCGCTTAACAAGAACCCGATTGCATTCGGTGTCAAATATCATCATAAATGCATGATATCTGCTCGATCACTTCTGAACTCGAATCCCACGCCAGTATTTTCAGAATTCTACCTGCGTTTTAAGGATGAAAATGGTATCCTACATCTGTATGCTATACCGATACTTGATGAAAATATCCGTCAAAACGGACAGTTCGTTAATCGCCTTCCAATCGAAGAGATCTCAAAATGGGTGATCACTCGACGAATGTATTTTGTGGATGGTATCACGCTTGCAAGAATCGATCGAAATATTTCCTCGGTCCACATTCGATATCCCACTTATATTTCCATTCAAATTCAAATACAGGTATATTTCCGGTGAGCAAAATTAACTCATGAATGAGGAGAAAGTGCTGTAATTCCAACGGTACAAAATTACATCCTCATTTATC